>SJYC01070748.1:0-22968 GCA_006408675.1 Madoqua kirkii | reverse complement strand
ACCACCCCTCACCCCCCAGCCCTCCCCCACCACCCGTGGAAGGTGAGCCCTAGGGACCAGTGACCATGACCCCGGGAGCTGACCCTCAGGGAGCCACAGCCCCTGTCTTGGCTTCCTCCTGGGGACACCATCCATGAGGCCGGCCTTTTGTTTCTGGGGCCAGTGGTGAATTCATAGGGCCTGGACTCCATCTTAGGCCTGTTCACGCTGATCATGCTCGGCCGCCTTTCCAATGGGCTCTGGACTCTGTGTTTAGTGCCTATGCAAACCACAACAGAAGGATAAGGCCCCTCCAGACAGGGGAACCTTGAAGATCGTACCTAGGTTACTCATCGCCTAGGAGGAAACACACCCGAATCACCCCTTCCTCCAGACAGGCCAAAACATTTTCTGTATCTATTGGAGTGTAACCTCGGGTTTATTGTTTATTGGCTAATTGTTTGACTGTTTGAGCACATGAGCACATAGCACGTGAATGATGGGGTTATTGGAATTGTATTTTCCTCTGTTTATGTAAATTTCAAGGAATTTGGAGTGGTGGGTTCAGACGTGTATACATGGGGTATAAAAGATTTTCACAAACGCTGGTCGGGGTCCTTGGCTAAGAGGAGACTTTGCCTTGGGTCCGCCGGTGTAATAAATTGCACTCCACTATCTGCATTGTCCTTCTGAGTGAGTTTGTTTCCCACAACGCGAGGCTACAGCGGTGGGAGGCATTGAAAAGCCAGGTGCTGGTGGACGTGGTTGCCCCCAGAAACCTGTCCCAACCAACACTCAACCACGACCACACGCCTGTGTTCCACTCCCGATGCCCACCCTCTCCCATCCTCAAAGATTTCTTCCTGACGGGTGAACCTGGGCCCCCTTCCCTCACCATCTCTCCGCTTTGCAACCTCCGCGCCTACTGCCTCAGGGGTTCTGCTAAGAAGGATCGCTTCTCTTTTAATTGAATGTAGAAATGTGTTTCATCCAAGTGGTGCTGTTATTATTTGGTGTTGAATTTCAAGTAAAATAAAAATTGAGATTCCCAGCACTGGCTCAACTGCAATCACGAATTTCATCTCTGTTTGCCACATGGTGAGTCATGCGTTTGTGGAATAGTCACGCTAATGCATTCAAAAATGTAATTATAGTTGGAAACATAAATTAGCTGCTTCTTTCGTGGGGCTGGATCCAAAGGTGAGGGAGGGGTATGTGTACTGTGTACGTGCATCTGCACATGTGAGTGTGTGGGTATATGCACAGGTTTATTTGTGTGTGTGTGCACATGTGTGTGTGATGCTGAAAGCTCAGCAGCTTCTCTGTACACGGGGGCTGAATCAAATCTCCGGGACAGAGTTTTGGGTGAAGTAGAAAAGAATAGCTTTACTGCTTTGCCAAGCAAAGGGGGCCACAGCCGGCTAATCCCCTCAAAACCCGTGTCCCCACTTGGAGACAATGACAAGTTTTATAGAAAAAGAGGGTGTGATCAGCTCATGGACATTTTTCTGATGGGTTGGTGGTGCGGTAAGCAGGGTAGGAGGAGTCAACAACATCAACCTTCAGGTTTAACTGGTGCGGAGTCTATATGCTTGTGGGCAGCACACCATTAACTCCCCCCACCTGGAAGGGGTTTCAATATCTGCAAAATAGCTCAGAGATACCGTTGTATGCATCTGTTGATGGGGAAGTAGGACCTTGCCCCAAGGCTGCACTTGACAGTTTGTTTCCCCTGGGTCTGCATCTCCTCCTTCCCCGATTAACAACTGCTTGAATCTGCACATTGGAACTCAGGGAAGGTCATGGAGGGTGAATGAAGGCTGTTTCCTATAATCAAAGAAATGACGGCGGGGTTCCCTGTTGGCTCAAAGGTAAAGAATCTGCCTGCCAATGAAGGAGACGAGGGTTTGATCCCTAGTCCAGGAGGATTCCCACATGCCTCAAGGCAACTAAGCCCCTGTGCCACAACTATTGAGCCTATGCTCTAGAGCCTGGGAGCTGGAGCTACTGAAGCCTGCTTGCCATACAGCCTGAGCTCTGCAACAAGAGAAGCCACCTCAATCAGAAGCCTGCTCACTGCAACTAGAGAGCAGCCCCTCCTTACTGCAACTAGAGAAAGCCAGCATGCAGCAGCCAAAAACAAATAAATCAAGTAAATTAAATTTAAAAAATGGGAGACACAGAAAGGCCTTGTGCCCAGGAGCCCCATAGGGCCCTGCACGGTATCATGTGCACATGTGTGTATGTGTTATGTGTGTGTGTGTTATGTGTGTGTGTGTTATGTGTGTATGTGCTGCGTGTGTGCACCTGTCCAGCAGGTATTTACTGAATGCAATTCTCCTCTTGCTTCACTTCGACCTGTCCCTGGGCAGACCAGTGTGAACCAGCAGGACAGCCCTCTTTCTGTGTTTGGATGGGGCCCTGGGCCTGGCCTCGCTCTTCTTTGCTCCAGAGGCGGGTATGCTGGCATTCAGGAAAGATGGAAGCTATCCCCCGGGGTCCGTCGCAGGATCTTGTGGAGGTTCTGCTCTTTGGGACAGAAAGAGTGAGTGGTAATGGCACCAAGCTGGATGGGCTTGGGCCCTGGGTGCCCGGGAAGGCTTCACTGGGAGTGGCTGCCCACCCTCCCGGTGGGGCCACCATGCTGCCCCAGGCCTGGCCTTGCCCCTTGAAGGCAGTGTCCAACCAAACCAACAGCAGTTGGTGAAAAGGTGGCTGACACTGTTGGTTGCCAGGCAACCTTCCCCCTGGCTAAGCAAGCCTAGTTTCGCTCAGGCTTCGGGCAGCAGCAATGCGCTTGGGGGAGGTGGTGCCACACCAGCCTGGTCTTCAGCGGATACAGCCAGTTCTATGATTCAGTTGGCCACGCCGGGATTGGAGAGCCCGGAAGCGGCCCAACAGGCCACGGTGCCAATGGGACTCAGGGAGAGTCTGCCAGGAGCTGCTGGGAAATTGACTGCACTCTTAAAAAGGACAGAAGGAAAAGACTGGCTCCTGGAGGCTTCCCTGGGGGCCTAGAGGTTAAAGAATCTGCCTGCAATGCAGGAGACCTGGGTTTGATCCCTGGTTTGGAAAGATCCCCTGGAGAAGGGAATGGCAACCCACTCCAGTATTCTTGCCAGGAGAATTCCGTGGACAGAGGAGCCTGACGGGCTACAATCCACGGTTCTGCAAAGACTCAGACACGTTTGAGCGACTCACACTTGGAGGATTTTAGATGCTGACACATGAGGATGGGCTGCCTGGAACTTGGAGGAGGCTGTGCAGTCCTGAGAAATCTTCATTAAGCCGCACAGATGGACCTGCCCACAACCAGCCGGCTTTTACAGTGCTTGGATAGGAGATAATTAATCCCTCATTCTTTAGGGGCTTTTCAGTCGGTTTTCTGTTCTAGCTGAGAGCATTCAGATGGGTCCAGGGACAGAGAACATCTCGTGTGGAATTTTACACACAGTCCAGAGTTAAGGATTCCTAACTTGAAGGCATATCACTTTGTCCACTTTCCTACCAAACAGATGCTGGCCTCATCAAAGGAGTCCATGAGAGCTTCATTCTTTTCCCTTTTCAGGGATGGTGTGAATAAAATGAAATTCTCTTCTTTATAGGCAAGGCAAGGCTTTGGCTGCCCCCAGCTGAACAAGGCATACCTACCAGTGGATTTCAGGCCTTGCCGGACACTTTCCCTGGACCCCTGGAGACTCCTTTGCAAATTGCTTCATTAGCCATAACTGCTTTGGGCGTCAGGGTTTTGAAATGGACCCCCAGCCTGGGTCTGGAGATGCTCTAGTCTCCCGCAGAGTTTGGCATGGTCCCGCAGAGACCGCTTGTCTGGGCTGAGTTAGAAGAAGGTGTTCAGCTCTCATTTTATTTGTCTGGAACACAGTTTGGATCAGATCAGAGGTCACAAAATGTCTAGCATGGGTCCCATCTGGGTCACAGGCCGTGTTTTTATTTTCCTATCTCTATAGTGTGTTAGAAAAGTATTTAAAAATCTCAGGTTTTTCTTAAAAATCAGGGTTTCTGGTTTTCTTTAAAAGCCAGCATTCTAGCAGCGTTGAAGTATGTTTAGGGCTGGCTGCGGCTAAGTGAGGGCTATTGCCTTTTGTGGGGCGGGCATCCCCCACTTTGCCACAGTCCCCACTACTACTCCATATGCCCTGCCACCAGTCTGGGCAGAGCTGACATTCATAATACCTGTGCTGGCTTTCCCGCTGTCTCAGCCTTTTCTACTTACTCACTCATTCACCCAACAGCTATTTATTGAGCACCTATCAGATGCAGGCATGGCACACTCTGGGTGCCTGGTAAACCCACTGAGCATAGACGCCTGCTCCCTGGAGCTGCCCTTACCTGCCCAGCACATCTGGGCTTATGACCTTCAAGCCCAACTTTTTCAAGAGCTCCTGAGGTCTAATGGCCTGTGAGCCTGCCCTTACCTCCCCTGTGGTCACTGGACAGGTGTCTGAGACTGGCAGCCTAGGAGGCTGCCAGGGCCAGCTTCACTCACCTGGGCAAGCATTTGTGCCCATAATACCTTGGAGTGCTGCCAGCTGTGGTCTTCAAGACTGAGGGCATCATGTCCATCAAGTCACAAAGGGTCAGCGATGAGGAGACCAGTGCCCAGCATTGCCCCTTCTGCTAACAGCACCCTGGATCTCCTGTGAGGGCCCCTTGTCTCCCTCTTCCAGCCTAGTGTTTCAGGTGACATCATTCCTGAACCCACAATTGAGCATGTGATCCAGCCTGGCCAATCAGAGCTTTAGCTTCCTCTGACCGATTGGTTCAGGGAGAGCCATGTAACCCAGTCTGAACCAATTAGAGCTCTCCATCAGAGGCTTCTTCTGTCCCAAGTGCTTGGACACTGCTGGTGGCATCTGGTCGCCAGGAGGGGAGAGGTAGGAGGGACACAGAGCCAGTGCAGTGGAATCAGAGTCAGGAGAGACTTGGTCTCCATGACATTGGTGGGGCACCTGGATCAAGATGTGCCTGAAGTTCATGATACCCCATTTGGCCATATGTACCAATATATTCTTTCCGATTTAAGCCATGTTCAGTTGGGTGTGACTGCCAGTTATAGTGACTGAACAAGCCCTGCTGATGATACTGTATCATTTTATTTATTTAAAAAATATTTTTCTTATTTTTTAAACCTTTTTCATTGATGTGGACCATTTTTAAAGTCTTTATTGAATTTGTTACAGTACCGTTTCTGTTTTGTTTTTTTGGCCACGAGGCATGTGAGGTCTTAGCTCCCTGGCCAGGGATCGAAACCATATCCTCTGCATTGGAAGGCATAGTCTTAACCACCAGGCCGCTAAGGAAGTCCCACTTATACCATTTAACCTGAACTTTAGGGGAGAGAAGCCTGCTGTCTAGGGACTCATGGTGAGCCAGTGGTGGAACTGGAGGCAGAATTGTGCCTCCTTGAGCTCCTCCTCTGTGCCCTGCTGACCCACAGAGGCTGGTGCCTCCACCCACATCTGCATCCCCCAGGAGCATGCACACTGCCGTGGGCAGCCTCTCCTCATAGCTGGTGGGAGGTCGGGCCCTCCCGTGGGAGGAAGGAGCATCCTGCTGCAACTGACAAATAACCTTGGAGGGCCCCTCCTCCATCCAATGGCGGCTTCAGAAAGAATATGGGAGCCCTCACCTCACAACTGGTTCAAAGGCAGGCACAGTTTCTTGAAGTCATCTTTGCAGAACTGGCCTCAAAACCGCAAGGTCAAGGCCTCCCTCTCCCCTCCCCCTCCCTGACCTGTGAGCTGCTCTGAAACAAGAGATTTCATCTGAGAAGGAAAGTGAGAAGTCTGTGCTGAGAACCTGTGATGTTGTTGGGCTTCTGGGCCCAGCAACGGGGGAGGGGGCGGGCTGAAATGCACAAATGTTCAACGAAAATGCAAAAGTTCCTTTTGTTTGAATTACACAAACTAAGAGGAAATGGGGCCGATGCCTGTCTGCTGGCACCATGAGCACATCCTTAGCGCCCACGGGAGCATCTCCCTCTTCACTGCGCTGCCCGAGACAGGGACCTGTCCTGTGGTGCCCAGGCTGCTCTCAGAGGAAGACTCTCCTCAGCTCTGCCTGCCACCTTCTCGGATGACCCGGGAGTGGTGGCCTGGCTCCTCAGGTCTATTTGTCCCCCAGGCTGAGCAGGAGAGTTTCTGGGTCAAGCTGGAATGAGCAGCTTCCCCTCTTCTCATGCTGGCTGAGGCCCATCAAGGGCCACCTCGATGCTTGCTTGTGCCCCAGCTCTAGAGAAATCTCCCACCAGAGAAAGCCTGTCTTTCTCTTGTGTTGAGTTCCGATTACTTGGCACTTCTCATTATTTGGTTGAAAGTCTGTCATCAGGTTTCCCTGGCCCAAATCTGGTCACTGGTAAAAGCCTGGGATTACTTTATAATACTGTAGTGGTCTTGCCACACATTGACATGGATCAGCCACGGGTGTACATGTGTTCCCCATCCTGAACCACGCCCCCCTCCGTCCCCATCCCATCCCTCTGGGTCATCCCAGTGCCCAGCCCTGAGCACTCTGTCTCATGCATCAAGCCTGGACTGGCGATCTGTTTCACAGAGTGTAGGGCCACCTGCCTGTGTGCCATGGTGTGCAGACCTGAGGGGGCTAGTCTCATAGGCAGCACATAGCAATTGGGATTATGTTCGGCCACACCTAACAGAAAGTTTATTAAGCAAATAGGGACATAAAAGTAGTGTAGGGCTTGAACAACTGCTTGAGGATGTCATTGAGAACTCAGCTTCACTCCCTTCTCCACCATAATTAGTGTGTGTTTTTTCACCTCATGGTTACAAAATGGCTGCTGTACCTCCAAGCATTATGTCTACATTCAAAACAAGAAGAAGGAAAAGGGGATGGACACATCAAATCAGAAAGAAAAGCTCTCCCAGAAATACCCAGGAGATCTCTACTGATTGGCCCAAACTCTGCGGCACGGCCTTGCCTCACTGCAAGGGCACCTGGGAAATGTAATTTTCTAAAGCTATTCCACTGCCCCCCAGACCTAACTGGGGTTCTATTAGGAGGGGGAGAGTGGATCTAGGTAGACACCGGGCTGCTGCTGCCACACACATTTTGGGGAGAAGCTATATCAGGCTGGAGCAGACCACAAAACCAAGTTTTCCATTGACAGGGGCCAGGTGGAGAGGGGGCATTAGGCATGCAGTCGGGAGGCCAGCATGAGAGGAACAATAGTACAAAGTGAACGTGGATATTTTTTGGTTCATTAAAAAAGTTAAAAGACTTTATTTCTTAGAGCTGCTTTAGGTTTACAGAAAGATGAGGGGAGAGTACAGAGTTCCCACATAGCCCCTCCCCCCAATTTCTCTTCTTAGTAACATCTTACTTTAGTGGGTACACCTGTTATAGCGAATGAACAAATACACAATTATTAACTAAAGTCTGTAGTCCATACTAGGGTTCACCCTGTGCTGTACGTTCTATGAAGGTGAAGTGAAAGTGTTAGTTGCTCAGTTGTGTCTGACTCTTTGCGACACCATGGACTGTGGCCTGCCAGGCTCCTCTGTCTGTGGGATTTTCCAGGCAAGAATACCAGAGTGGGTTGCTGTTTCCTTCTCTGGGGTATCTTCCCAACCCAGGGATTGAACCTGTGTCTCTTGCATTGGCAGGTGGGTTATTTACCACTGAGCCACCAGGGAAGCCCTGTACGTTCTATAGGTTTTGACAAAAGCATGGTGTCATCTCTCTGCCATCATAGCGTCGTACAGAAGAGTTTCACTGCACTGCCTGGACAGGTGCTCACTCTGTTTATTTAATCCTCATAAAACTCCATGAGGGGACTTCCGTGGTGGTACAGTGAATAAGAATCTGCCTGCCAATGCAGGGGGCATGGGTTCCATCCCTAGTCTGGGAAGATTTCACTTGCTTCTAGAGCCCCTGAACCACAACTACCAGGCCCCACATGTCACAGCTCCTCAGCCTGGAAGTTGCAATACTGAAGCCCAAGCGCTTAGAGGCTGTGCTCCTCAATAAGAGAAGCCACCTCAATGAGAAGCGTGCGCACCGCAACAGAGAGTAGCCCCCACTCATCGCAACTAGAGAAAGCCCTCTTGCCGCAACAAAGACCCAGAGCAATCAAAAATAAATAATAATAATAAGCCCACAAGGAAGGTTTGCTCAGTTCACAAGAGAGGAAACCGAGGCACTGAGATGTGGACTATGTGAGCCCAGGCCCACCTGGCTACCCAGGATTAGATTTCAGTCTGGCTGATCCAAGCTGGAACCTGGAGTCCTTGCTCTGTGCAGAACTGAAGGAGTGAGACCCCCGTGGGGGTGGAGGTGGGGTTAACAGGGACAGAGGACGTGCCTTGAGCCTGAGATGGCCTTGGAAGCAAGATCCGAGGAGCTGAAAGTGTTGCCAGCTTGGGACCCAGTCAGCCCTCTCCTGGTGGTTCTGCAGCTTCCAGTTCTGCTGGGGCAGAGGGAACCTGGGGTGGAAGGGGAGCCCATCTCATGGCCCACCTGCCTGCTCACTTGTCAGGAAGCAGTCACCAGGCAGAGCAAGTCACCCCTGCCCAACAGAGGGATGTCACAGCCTGATCTCTCTTCGGCAGAGGTGGAGAACAGAAATATTTCAGATGCAATTTTATTCTTCTCTTCTGCTGTTCCAATATGCCTGTTCATTCTCCAAGGCAAGGCTGGGTTTGCTGAGTAAACATCGTACCTGACAGTTGCATCAACAGCACTTTGTCTGTAATTATTACACTTAGTCCAGGTGTAATTACCCATAATTTGAGGAGGGAAGTAATCATGTACTTGCCTTGCAATTTGCAGTAGTGACTTAGACAGATGCACCATCTCTTACTGCAGGGAGTCCTGGACTCCCGAAGAACCTGAGAGGCTTTTCTGGGAGACACCGGGGAGTGCGTGTGCGGACTGTGCTGGGTTGAGGAGGCAGCAGAGCAGGGTTCTCAGCGCCATCCTGTGGTACCTTCTGGGGGTGTCTCCCAGGTCTGGACTTTGTGGCACTGCCAGACCTGCCCGCCCCCATCTCCCATCCCCAGATCTGGCCAAGCATTCTGTTCTCCCGGTCCCATGGGCTGCCTTCACGTGCACATCGCCTGGGCACCTGGCTGAGGGCCACATCCCATTTGCAGTAGGAGCTCTTCCCTTTTCAGGTGGCCAGAACGATCATCTGGGCAAACGATCACTTGGAGCAAGCCCTTGTGTTGCTGGGAGGACTCACTGAGGTGGCCTCTGGTTGTGATGGGGCTGTGAGTGTGCGGGCTCCCGAGGCTTGAGTGTGGGCAGGACAGCACCGCCTCCAGGGAAGCGGCGACAGATGCACGGAGCCTGGAATCTCCAGGGGGAGGTGCGTGGGAGTGGTGAGGGCGGTTCTGGGAGAACATGTACTGCCAGGCCCATTTTTCAGACTTGGACTCTCTTTTGAAATTTGCCGAGATAACCTGTTTAGGGAAACTTGAGTGAGAAGGTGTAGAGGAAGCACGTGACAGCAAATGCATCTTGCTGGACAAATGTGCAAGGTGAACCAATCAGGGGTCGGACCGGGTGACGTCACTGCTTTTGTCACTGCTTCCCCACCAGCCAGAGTGCATCCCCTTCCCCGCCCTGTCCCCAGAGCCTGAGCTTCCTGGGCAGAGCCATGCCTTGTATATCTTGTATATGTTGGTTTTTCTGGCTTCTGCCCCCTTTCTCTTTTAATACTCAAGGCTATCACATCCGCTTTGGTGGGAGGCATTTTCCATAGATGGCTGCAATGTATCTCCTTGGATCAGCCTCTGTGGCTGCGGTAACAAAGCACTACAGATTGAGTGACTTAAACAACCTACATCGAGAGTCTCTCTCAATTCTGGAGGCTGGAAGTCTGACATCGAAGTGTCTGCCGGGCCTCTGTCTCCTGAGGTCACTCTCCTTGGTGGGTAGACAGACGTCTTCTCCCTGTGTGCACACACAGTTGTCCCATGACCTAATCTCTTCTAATAAGGACACTGTTGTGTTGGATTAGGGCCCACCCTCATCTTAACTGGATCATTGACAAAGGCCCTACCTCCAAATAAGGTCACATCTGACCTATTAGGGTAGGTGGTTGTTCAGTCACTCAGTTGTGTCCACGCCAGGCTTCCCTGTCCTGCAGCAATTCCTGGAGCTTGCTCAAACTCATGTCCATTGAGTTAGTGATGCCACCCAACCATCTCATCCTCTGTCATCCCCTTTTTCTCCTGCCCTCAATCTTTCCCAGCATCAGGGTCTTTTCCAACGAGTTAGCTCTTTGAATCAGGTGGCCAAAGTATTGTAGCTTCAGCTTCAAGATCAGTCCTTTCAATGAATATTCAGGACTGATTTCCTTTAGGGTTGACAGGTTTGATCTCCTTGCAGTCCAGGGGACTCTCAAGAGTCTTCCCCAACACCACACTGCAAAAACATCAGTTCTTCGGTGCTCAGCCTTCTTTATGATCCAACTCTCACATCCATACATGACTATTGGAAAAAACATAGCTTTGACTATATGGACCCTTGTTAACAAAGTGATATCTTTGCTCTTAAATATGCTTTCTAGGTTTGTCATAGCTTTTCTTCTAAGGAGAAAGCATCTTTTAATTTCATGGCTGCAGTCACTATCTGCAGTGATTTTGGAGCTCAAGAAAATAAAGTCTCTCACTGTTTCCATTCTTTCCCCATCTATTTGCCATGAAGTGATGGGACCTGATGCTATGATCTTTGTTTTTTGAATGTTGAGTTTAAAGTCAGCCTTTTCACTCTCCTGTTTCACTTTCATCAAGAGGTTCTTTAGTTCCTCTTTGCTTTCTGCCATAAGGGTGGTGTCATCTGCATATCTGAGGTTATTCATATTTCTCCCGGCAATCTTGATTCCAGCTTGTGCTTCACCCATCCCGGCGTTTTGCATGATGTACTCTGCATAGAAGTTAAATAAGCAGGGTGACAATATTCAGCATTGACTGGGGTAGGACTCCATCTTATTTTTCTGAAGGGCACAAACAGCACTCTCATTGTCCATTGCTGCCATTGAGAGGGGGGGGTTCCAGCCCTCTCCCTAGGTAGAAGTGATATCACGTGGCTCCTGGGGCTAGGTCATAAAAGTGAGGCTTGTCTCTGACGTACATGGTCTCAGAACATTTACCTCACACTGTGAGGAAGGCCAAGCTGTGCACAAAGAGGCCACATGGGGTCCAACTGAGGCCCCAGCCAACAGCCAGCTCTAGCTCACCAATCTCCCGGTTCGTGCCAAGCCATCCAACTGATGCCCTGTGGGACAGAGATGAACTCTCCGTACCAATCTAAGCCAAATGCATGTTTGTGAACAAAATAGATGGTTGCTATCACTGTATGTCCTTAAGTGGTTTGTTAGTTATGCAGCAACCCCCAAGGAGGCCTCAGGTGGAGGGGCGGGGCTGGGAGCTTGGATAACAAGGGACAGGGCTCCTTCCAGCATACTTGGTGGCAGGAGTGGGAATCTCCTTAGCTGCCTTCCAACTGGCATGGCGTCATGGTTGGGGGCCAACTGTCTGGACCACAGTACAGAGCCCAGAGCCTCTGCGCGCCTGGACCAGCACCCTGCCACACCCACAAGACTGTGCAGGACTAGCGTTCTCTGTCCAGCATTTGGAAACAGGGCTTTGCTCCTTTGAACTGACCTCCCACCGCTCCCTACCACTGTGGTTTGTGGCAGCTGGGAAAGCCTCCAGAGAGATTCAACAGACTTACTGTGACCACAGTGAATCATATATCAATCTGAACTTGCAGAAACTCAGCTGAACGGGGATCCAGTCCCAGACAGCTCATGTAACTGAAGATTCATGTAACTAGAGGACAGAAGGAGCTTCAGGCATAGCTTTATCCAGGCACTGAAATCATGCTCTCAGGAGTCTTCTGTCCCCAGCTCTGTGCTCTCTGGGTTTGGCTTCATCCTTAGGCAGGCTCTCTCCATAAAGTGGCCTCTGGAGGTCTTTCTCAATCGCTGCGGCAAAGATCCTCCAGATGCATCTGACCTTGCCTGACTGGGTTGTGTCCTCTTTCTTGAACCAATCCCTGGGCAAGGGGTGGAATGTGTGGATTGGCCAGGAGACAATCCTGGAAGCAGATAGTGAGGCTGACCTCACTCTCACAGCCTGGGTACTGACTGGATGGTCAGCTGAAGACAAAGGGAAGCCGTGTTATTTTCTGTTTTCAGCACTGGTAGATGGTCATTGCTGTCACTTCTCTCTGTTGGAAACAGGGCTTCCTGCTCCAACTGCCAGGCACCAGAGGTGGGAAGAGTCTATGTCCACCTCCACCCCTGTTTCTCCTCCTTCCTGATGCTTTGGTCCCAACGGGGTGGGACCAGGCCCTTCTGTGTGTCGGCTGAGGGCTCCTGCTTATACTACTAATGACAATGTCACCAGGAAAGTCCTTGGGGTCCCCTTACCTTTGCCCTTCATGTCATCAAGGAACAGAAGAGGTCAAGGTATGGGAGGAGAAGGTGATTCTCCTTCATGGCTACGGGGGCTCTTTGGCAGAGCCGAGCCTGACAGCATACTCATTAAGACCAAGCATAGCCTCCTAGTTGCTTAATTATGGGCTTCATTAAAAGGGAAGATCAATAACGAGGGAAATAAAAGCTCAAAGATAATGGAAACAATTAAACTGCTTTGTCTTAGGTGACATAAAAGGATACATCTGTCTGATGAATTCCTCCTTGAAGCCAAGCTTCCTGGCTCTTCCATATGGGCAATTTGGGTTGAATTAAAAATGATTGTATATCCAGCACAGTGTCAAGATCACAGACCGAAGCTTCTGGAAGGGTAACGTGCCCACTCTGACAATTTCTCTGATTTGAGAGTGAATCCCTTATTTGGAGATCAGTCCCCACCAAGGAAACCCCAGAGAGCCCATCCATGTCATCTATGTCCACGTGGCCTGTGTGTGACCTTCCATCTTTCATTTACTCAACAAACATTTGTATTCTGAAGAAGCAGTGGTGGGTGGGGATGTCCAAGTGGCCTTCCACTGTAGCAGGAGAGGCAGATGCTAATCAAATAAGCACATGATTACACTTCTATACTCCTTGCTAAATGCTCGAAGGAAAGCACATGCGACTATAGAGAGAAAAACAGGAAATCTTGACATGCTGGGAGCGAGGCTCAGAGCTGAAAGATGAGCAGCAGTTAAGGTGGTGGAAGGGAAGCAGATGGAGCAGAGGGAACAGCAAGTGCAAAGGCCCTGAGGCAGGAGAGGGCCTGGCACATCCAAGGAACCACACCAGGACCAGGCACTTAGAGCTCGGTGAGAAGGGGGAAGAGGTGCAAGATTGTTGCACTGAAAAGGAAAAAGGAGGAATGAGTTTTTCTCTTTCCCTTTCCTGAGAACAAAGACGATAAAGAGAACAGTAAGCAGGACTGAATATTTCTAGTTTGTTTAACTTTAACTGCTCCTAACTTTGCATTCTGTAACTAAGTTTCCTTTTCTGCCCCCTAACTTGGCAGGAGATACAGTTCACATTTTTTCCCTTGACTCTATGCTAAATTCATTCCTTATCTGGTGTTTACCCTTACAACACCATTCTCCTTATAGTTATATATCAGAAAGAAGATTGCAGATCCACCGAACTGCCAGACTCAATGACTGGGTTGCTGAAGCCAGTTTATGACTGTCTTTGAAACAGTGCAAGAGGAAGAAGTCAAGATCCTATCACCTTGTTCCTCATCACTGACTCCTGACTGTGAGCCCTTACCTTATATAAGCCCCTAGACTCCTCATGGAGTAGGGGGACAGTTCTTGAGGCATGAGCCTACCATGTTCCCCTCCCCACCAGCTAAGAATAACAGCCACCTTTTATTTCCCTCAAACACTGTCTCCGTATTTTTCATTCAGCGTCAGTGGGCAGAGAAGGCCAAGATTTTGGGTGGTAACGAGAAGAGGTGAGGGGCAGCAGGCCTGGATCCCTGGATCCCTGGCCTCTTGGGGACAATAGCAAGGACATGAATATTATCCTCAAAGCAGTGGGGGCTACTGGACTGTTGGAGCCAGAAGCAAACATGTGGATAAGAAGTCCCATGAGGACAGAAGGGTAGCGGAGCCTGGAGAGTGTGAGATATACTCAGCTGAACCTCAGGGTACACTCCTGAGAACACGGGGCACGTAGGAGCGCTGCTGCGTCTCCATCCACAGGGATGGCTCTCCAGAAGATGTGATGGCAGAAACGGCAGGACTGGAGTGATTCTGCAGATGGAGGGGGAGTGGAGGCATGGGTTGGGGAAGGCTCTTCATCCAGTGGCCACACCTGGGGGGACCACCTGCCTGGATTACCCAGCGACCCATCACTCCCTCAGCACCCACTAAACAAACACAGGTGCTTTCTCATGAAGCAAGTCACTGGGTTATTCGAGAGGAGGGAGAGAGAACTTGACAGGTTTCCAGGGATCCAAATCATCACCCAGTGGGAAGCAGGGCCCCAGAGAGGTCAGCCGAGGGCTTGGTCTGGAGAGAAGATGACACCAGCAGCTGGACAGGGCTCAGGTAGAGGGGATCGCTGGGTGGGACCTGTATTTCATGCCAAGCCTTCAGGGTCCCTGAACTCTGGGCTGTCACAACCTAGGGGACAACTGATGCTAAGATGACTGTTCTCTGGTTTACCTGTGATCCATGGGCCATTCTCAGGTCAACCATGATTTGTCCAAGACCTATGAAGGTCAAACCTGTCTCCCAACACATTCTTCTTCCTTTGTTAGATGTGTCTTCTCTGTCTCCACCTGTGTTGTTCTAAGGATGGCTTTCCACCAAGTGCACCTTCCACCTGGGAAGAGAGGACTTCCTGTTGGACATCTGCCTGGGAGAGCTGGCATCACTCTGTCACAGATGATTGGCCAGGATGTGTCACGTGACCACACTTTGCTGCAAGGGAGGCTGGGAAATTTAGTTTTTATCTGGATTCTGTCACTAGGTAGGGGCCCCAGAGGAGAGATTTGGAAAATGAACTGCTCTCAGACTTTGCCATAGAGACCCAGTCTGTGGAGTGTGGGTTTGGGGTTTGACATGAAGGAAGCAGGGAGAGGAGAAATTTGGCAGAGAAAGTCAGAGAACACAGGGTACGAGATGGAGAGGGGGTTGGCAGGACCCACAACTCTGGTTTCCATCACCCAAGGTTTGCTCCATTCGTTTCCAAGTTAGATCATGAGGTAATACATACTGTATCCAACTAAGTGAGTTCAAGTGGGGTTTCTTCCACTTACCAGCAACAGCCTGAACAGCATGTGGGGCCAAAAGGTCAGCCCAGAGCTGAGGTCCTGCACCCTCCTCTGTGACTCTGCAGCTTCCCCACCTCCCCCACCCCAGTCTGATGTCCCAGGCTCCTTTGTGGAATTCCCAGGGTGGGTCCTGCCAGTCTGGACCCTGCTCATCCTGTTCAAAAGGCCCTTTACCTGACCCTCACCTGTTACCTTCCTCTGCACCAACCTGGTACCTCAGAGTCACACCTGTCTTCATCTCTCAGAGCCCTTTCTGTTCTAGAATCCGCAGGGTTCCTCCTCTTTGGGGAGAGTGTTTGGTGAAAGCCTTTCTTTGTTTCTTTTCTTCTTTTTTTGGTTTGCATTTTTAAAGGACTGAAAGCAAGCTGTTAGGTGTCACGGGAACATATGAAGGAAGTGTGTATTTTCCACACACAGTTGCTCCCAATCTCAGACCCCAGGAATGCAAAGTTTTAGAAAGTAAACATCAATGGATCTGAGATGGAATGTTCCAGATGGCGGGGCTGAATTGGTGGGACTGGCTCCCTCAGAAGTTGGAACATTCCCCACTGAACAGACGGCTCCTGAATCACTCTCTGCGGTGCCTGGGGAGCTCCCCCCTCTATTCTCCTTCCTCTTCTCCGAATGTCCCAAGAGTCCAACAGAAGCAGAGAAGGACCATGAGACTCAGATCCAACCTCCAGCATTCCTGCCTCCTCGGGGACATGAAAATATGGGTGCCTGGGGCCTGGCAGTTCTTCCTATGAAGGAAGTGAGGTTGGATGAGAGCCTTTGGGCTACGGAATGGTCCTGGCGGGATTCTCACCTGCAGGTTCACGCAGGGTCACCAAGTTTCCAAAATCCCACCCATTCAGGAGCTGCTGGTGAGTGGGACTGTGGACCCACTAACTTCTTCCAGCTCAATGATTTTTCCTGTGATCAAAGTTGAGACAGTTCCAGAGTCCTCGGAGATCTGGCAGCTCCAGGGCACCCACAGGGTAGGGTAAATGAAAGATATTTCCTGCATATCAATAAACTAATGATGTTGCAGCCATTAAGCCATTGCATTACAGGCTCCCCATCAGCAAACCCTGAGGGTACTCAGGATGAGAAAACACAGGACACTGGCCTCAGATAGCTGAAGTGCATATCAGAGGAATGATTTCAGTGAGCCCAAACTCTGCATCTTCCCATACACGGAAAAGTGCTAAATCCCTTGACTTGAGATATCTGGTTTTCCTTAATTAACAGTACTCTTTTGATGTTCCCACTACCGGATCTTTGTTGCAAAAACTCTTACATATCCTGGCCCCTCCTTTGCTTCTTAAGAATTTTCTGAGAGGCCGTGTCCTGGGCTTGCGTCCTCAGTTTTGTCTGCTGAATAAAACATAGTCTCAACTTTTAGGCTGTGAATTTTTTCAGTCGACAGTAGGTGCAAGGGCTCTGTCTGCTTTTAAATATGTGGGGAGATCACATGGGCATTGTATGTTAGAGATCAGTGGAACCAGACACTTTTTCTAAAGCTACTTTTATGTAAGACTGAGAACATTTAACACCCATGAAATGTCAATAGTTTGTGTCAAGGTTGCTTCACGGTTCGATCCCATTGTTATGTTTACTAGGAGCAGGTTTAGGGTGTTGATGGGGGGTGGTGAAAGGGCTCTGAGGACCCTTGGCAGCATCACGAGGCCAGACTTTGGGAGTTCTTGAGATGGCTTGGCCCCAAATGGCATGCAGGTGTCCATCCCCTGGTGTGTGTAGGTCTCACTTCAGGTCACAGACTAACTGAAAGGACTTGGGTAAATCAAAAGTTTCATCACACACAATAGAGAAGGAAGAAGTATGTCTGTAAAAGTCTGTGTTTTCAGGTTCCTTTGGCTTTGAGTGGCGAAAAATAGACTTGAACTCCCTTTGGCAAAGAAGGGATGTGTTGAAGGCTGCCTCAGGGGCCCAGGCAGGGACAGATGGCAGGGCTCTGGCTTTCCCAGGGGAGCTTTCAGCTCTGATCCTTCACTACAAGGGCTCCCTCCCAGGGAGGACAGGCTAACAACGCCAATCTCAGAGCCCTCAGGGTCTAGAGGCTCACTCTGGTCTCTGCCCTCCACCCCGCCCCATACTCTCCCAATGTCCCTGCTGTGGAATAAAAACCTCAAGAGAGCGCTTGTGCTGGGCTGGGTCAATCTGCATGAGTTGTGTGTGGAAGTGGAGGCTGCTCTGGGGCCATTTGGTGGGATGGAGGGCGTCCCCAAGGGAAGCAGGTGGGTGAGCTTTCTTGCATCCAACATCTGCTCTGCCCCACTACCCTCCTCAGTGTCTGCATCTTCTGGCTCAGGCACCACAGTCTTTCCTGAAACCAATCAGAGTTGTCCCAGGATCCTCCAGTGACTGTGCCCATCTCCATTCATGACTCTGAGCTAAAGGATCAGTGTGCCTCAGCCTGGACAATTAGAGGTTGTGTCCCCTTGCATATGTGACCCTTCTAGAGAAGAGGACTGTGGGATGACAGCACCTGCTGGGCTTGGCCAGGCACTTCCAGCCCCACAGAGGTGAGCTTGGCCAACCTGGAGCCAGTGTGGAGGGGCTGTGCTGGGAGAGATGTGTGCTCCTGGTGCTATTTTTTGATCCTTGATCAAGCCATGCCTGAACCCTACTTGCCTCCTGCTTCTCAGTTACAGGAGCTCATAAATTCCATTTACTCTGCTCAAGCCCCTCCAACTTGGGTTTTCTGTTATTTGTCACAGATAAAGTCCTGACCAGGAACTTCCCTGGTGGTCTAGTGGCTAGGACTCTGTGCTCCCAATGCAGGGAGCCCAGGTTCAGTTCTTCGTAGGGGAACTAGATTTCACATTCGGCAACTAATAGTTCACACATCACAACTAAAGATCTCGCATGCTCAATGAGAATCAACGATCCCATGTGCTGCAACTGAGACTTGGCACAGCCAAATAAATAGTTCTGGCCAACCCACCAAATATTGCCTCAGAGCATCACATCAGCAAATGTCAAACATGCTAGCTGCTGGGAGAGTTACACTATGAATTCTCAGAAGCTTAATACAAAAATATTTGCTGCATTAAGAGCTCAAGTCTCTCTATATACAATGGAATATTACTCAGCCATAAAAGTGAAATAATGCCATTTGCAGCAACATGGATGGACCTAGTGAAGTAAGTAAAACAGAGAAAGGCAAATTACTGTATGATGTCACTTGTATGTGGAATCTAAAATATGACACAAATGAGCTTATCTAAGGAACAGAACAGACTCTAGACATAGAAAGCAAATTTACAGTTACCAAAGCAGAAAGGAGCTAGAGCAGGGGTAAGTTTGGGATTAGCAGTACACATTGCTGTATACAAAATAGATAAACAACAAGGTCACACTGAATAGCACTGGGAAATATAGTTAATATCCTGTAATAAACCATAATGGAAAAGAATATGAAAAAGAATATATATAAGTATGTATATATATTAATACATATATATGTGCATGCATGCATGCAAAGTTGCTTCAGTTGTGTCTGACTCTGCAGCCTGTGGGCTGCTGCCCATCAGGCTCCTCTGTCCATGGGATTCTCCAGAGAAGAATACTGAAGTGGGTTGCTGCGCCCTCCTCCAGGGAATCTTCCTGACCCAGGGATCAAACCTGCACGTATTATGTCTCCTGCATTGGCAGACAGGTTCTTCACCACTAGCATCACCTGTGAAGCCCCTACATGTCTCTATATATAAATGACTGAATCACTTGGCTGTACACCAGAAGCTAACACATTATAAATCAACTATACTTCAATTAAAAAATGGTTAAAAAAAAAGTTCCTGTTATTATCCAGTGTAGGTCACCAGGGGCTGGTTGGCAGGTGCGGCTTGATCCTGAGTGGTCATGGAGTGACCCAGGACCCTTCCATGTCCTACAGCTCTGTCCTCTGACCTCTGAATCTTCTCCATTCAGTCAGAGGTGGGACAGAGCCAGGATCAGGTCACGGCCTGAAAGGGAAGCGCCTCGTCTCTGCTCATACACCATTGGTCAGAACTCAGTCACATAGCTACACCTGGCAGCAGGGGAGTCTGGGAAACATAGTTCAGCTGTGTGTCCATGTAGAAGAGGAGAGAAGGCAGTCTCCTTCCCTCTGATCTGTTCATTTGTGGGTTTGTTCCTTGCCACAAGCTGAACGATGCTCAGAGCTAGACACACCTCCTGCCCCTTCTCAACCCTGGATGTCAAGCTGACCTGCCCAAATTTCTCACCATTCAACTCTTATTATGTAGCATTCCACACCTGGGATATTTTTAGACTAGCAGAGGCATGTGGAAGGTTCTGAAAAAATCTGGTGACGTTTTTGTGGAAAACATTCAAGGCACACATCAAAGGGAAGCTGTTCCCACTGATAAGCTGATAGATCAAATATTTCCAAGTGGAGTGGTGGAGGCAGACTTGTTTGCGTTATTGAGGACATTCATGGCTACCTGGAGAGGGAGAGAAGCTTAGCAAAGTCATTTCAGAGCCTGAGCTGCTTGATGATGACCCTTTGGGAGTCCTGTTTTCATTGTGGCTAGTGAGCTTTAGAAGCCAGTTTGCAGAAATTCCATCTCTTTCTCTAGGCTGGTCCAGAAAACGTGAAAGGATAATAATCAGAATAACACAGAGTCTAAGTGAGGCCCAAGCCCACTCATAGACTCACTTCTCACATATGTCAGTTTCTGTATTTCTATTCCTGCCTTACTTCCTTCTTCCCTCATGCGCTAGCTCAGGACCTGCAGCTCTGGAACTGTTACGCGTGGGGATACTGGCAGGAGGAGCGGAGATTTAAATTCATCTGCTTGAGAAGAGTTTCTTTGGGAAGGAACATAAGGTACTGGTTCAATCACTGTCCCTGATCCTCTTTCCTGCAGGGACACAAAGTCTAGTCCTGGGGGCTGTGGGGCGGTCCATGGAGGAGGAAGGAAGGAAGGAGAGGGGGCATTCCTGGGCATTGAACAGGGTCAGAGGAGGGATGGGGACTCTTGTTTCTTGGCTTGGAGACTCGGGGCAAGGTAGCCAGGAGTCTGACTCGTGATGCAGCAAGAGAGTTGGTACACCTACACTGTTTTTACATCTGCTTCTCATTATTTTCAGTGTCTGTAAGTCAGTCAGTCTCTTGGTGCCAGTTTTACCTATGAAATTACTGGAATCTCCACCCAATCTGGGCTTCCCAGGTGGCTCAGTGGTAAAATCCACCTGTCAATGCAGGAGACATAAGAGACATGGGTTCGATCCCTGAGTCAGGAAGATCCCCTGGAGGAGGGCATGGCAACCCACTTAAGCATTCTTGCCTGGAGAATCCCATGGACAGAGGAGCCTACAGTCCATAGGGTCGCAAAAAGTCAGATACGACTGAAGCCACTTAGCACACACACACCACCTTATTTATCTATTATGGCAACTGAGAGCCTCAAAGGAAATGAGCTCTGCAGTGAAATCCCCCTGCTTCTTGTCTTGCACTTGTCTTGCACTCGAGCGATTCTGTTGTGGCCAGTGTGTGTGAACTGTGTGTGGGAAGCAGGTCCAAACTCTCTCTCTCATCTTTTCACCTTCAGACTTTTAACATCCATTTTACAGATGAGAAAATCTGATATTTGTTTCTGGGACCAGTACTTCTGAAACAACAACAGAAAAAAGAGGCTGACCGTCTTACGATGATAGCTTGGTCCGGGAGGGCTCCTTGGCATGTGAGGCAGGGGCCTTGGGTTTTTATACGAGTCCCTGGGGCAGAGGGACTGAAATGGTCCTGTAATCTCACTCCCATGGCTGACTCTAGGGCTGTATCAGCATGTCTGGGGGGCCACCAAGCTTTCCCAGCCTTAACTCCCAAGAAACCAGAGCTCACCCTCAGAGGCAGAGTTGACTTAGCTGAGAATCCTGGAGGACAGATCCCCCCATGGTGAGGCGGGACCTAGGGTCAGGAGAACATGTTGGTTTGCCTGTTTTGCCCAGGAACCCCAACCAGAGCTCAGTGGGTGGGGGCAAGGCAGTGCCCAGACCCCAGAGTGTCCACCTCTTACAGATGTTGAAGAGACAACTTGGGTGACAGCTTGTGCTGTTCATCAAGGTAAGAACACGTGCCCCATTTCTTAGGGGCAGGAACTTGAAGCTGAGAGGATAAGGTGACCTTTGAACCCTGTAGAAGCCAGGCTGGGCTGGAACATTTCCAGAAACATCTTGAAGGAAAGGAATGGAATATTTTAAGGCTATTTTGATTTTTAAACAAATATTGATTGATTGATTGATTTGTCTCCCTCAGGTCTCAGTTGTGGCTTGTGGAATCTTCATGCATGATGCATGATATTTTGCAGCAGTGCTTGTTCTGTCTAGTTGTGGTGCTTGGGCTCAGCAGTTGTGGATCAAGGGCTTAGTTTTACCATGGCATGTAGAATCTTAGTTCCTCGACCAGGGATCAAACCTGTATCTCCAGCACTGCAAAGCGGATTCTTAACCACTGGACCACCAGGAAAGCCCCCCTAAAGCTATTTTGATTTTAAGTGACAGAAACTCAACTCAAAATGGCAGAAGAGCAGATTTATTGGTCATGAGAGTGGATTTAGACATGGCTCGGTACAGGGCCCTGGGGCTTCCCCCTCTGCCCATCCCCTGCCTTCCCTGCTGAGCCCTTCACTCTCAGCCAGGCTCCCCAGTTGCTGTGAAGATGATCCCCAGCCGCTCCTCACCCTTAGCCCATCAGATGTGCAAACTCCTTGGACAAAAAGCACCATTACCCAGTCTTCCACAAGCACATCCAAGAACTGAATTGTGCTGACCTGTCGTGGGCTCAGTATCCACCTTCAAACAAGCCCCTGGGCCAAGGGCATGGAATATACTGACTGACTGGAGGGGCCCTGGACTGTTTTGTAGCTGGAAGTGGGGTCTACCTCACCTCTCAGTGGATTGAGAATAGGTAGTTCCTTGAAGAAATCTTGGATGCCCAGTCAGTACCAGACAGCTATTACAGAAAACAATGGCAATGAATATCCTTCCATAGCCAGACATGGAGCCTAAGCAAGATGCACGATGTGAGCAAATTTCACCAACATATCTTTCCCAGGTCTGTGCAAGATGTGCATTCTTAACACAATATTTCAACTCCACCTTCACCCACCATTGCTCTCACCCCCACCAGCTCTGACCCAGTTGCACTAAGTAGTACTTACATGAGCCAGGAACACTTGGATACACTGAAAGAGCTCCAAAGAGGTCAGAGGTAAAGAAATGAATCTGGTGAAAGAAAAGGAGAGCCCCTTTGTGTGTGTACACATGCATATGTGTATGTAGATTGGTGGAGGAGGTGGAGATGATGATGGTGATGATAATGATGACAATGATGGTGATGGAGAGAGTGATGCTAATGGTGATAATGGGATAATGATGATGATGGTGAAGGTGGTGGGTGATGGTGGTGGTGGTGGTGGTGGTGGTGGTAGTGGTGGTAATGGTGGTGGTGATGGTGGTGGTGATGACGGTGATGGTGGTGATGAAGGTGGTGGTGATGGTGGTGGTGATGGTGGTGGTAGTGGTGGTAATGGTGGTGGTGATGGTGGTGGTGATGATGGTGATGATGGTGATGGTGGTGGTGGCGATGGTGGTGATGGTGATGGTGGTGAGGGTGGTGGTGGTGATGATGATGGTGATGGTGGTGATGATGGTGATGATGGTGATAGTGGTGGTGGTGGTGATGATGGTGATGGTGGTGATGGTGATGGTGGTGGTGATGGTGGTGGTGATGGTAGTGGTGATGGTG
>SJYC01070747.1:0-20506 GCA_006408675.1 Madoqua kirkii | reverse complement strand
TGGTGGTGATGATGATGGTGATGGTGGTGATGATGGTGGTGATGGTGGTGATGGTGGTGATAGTGGTGGTGATGATGGTGGTGGTGGTGGTGATGGTGGTGATGATGACTATGATGGTGGTGGTGATGGTGGTGATGATGATGGTGATGGTGGTGGTGATGGTGGTGATGAAGGTGGTGGAGGATGGTGGTGGGGGATGTGATTGTGATGATGGTGATGGTGGTGATGATGGTGGTGGTGGTGGTGATGGTGGTGGTGATGATGATGGCGATGGTGGTGATGGTGGTGGTGGTGATGGTGGTGGTGATGATGGCAATGGTGGTGATGATGGTGGTGATGAAGGTGATGGGGGATGGTGGTGGGGGATGGTGATGGTGATGATGGTGGTGGTGATGGTGGTGGTGATGGTGATGATGGTGATGATGGTGGTAGTGATGGTGGTGTGCTGGTGATGGGGTGGTGATGATGATGGTGGTGGTAACAATTTGCTCTTGGTATAGCAGATTTGAAGAGCAGAGAGGCTTGGTGGGCTACAGTCCACAGGTAGCAAACAGTCGGACATGACTGAGCGACTTCACTTACACTTTCACTTTCACCTTCCAGGGTTCTATAAAGGTGATCCAAAAGTTAAAAGGTAAAGTAACAGACTTCCCTGGTGGCACAGTGGATAAGAATCCTCTTGCCAATACAGGGGACATGGAGGTTCAAACCCTTCTCTGGGAAGATTCCACATGCCTCAGAGCAACTAAGCCCGTGCACCACAACTACTGAAGCCCATGAACCTAGAGCTTGTGCTCTGCAGCAGCAGAAGCCACCACAATGAGAAGACTGTGCATCACAGTGAAGATTAGCCCCTGCTCTCTGCAACCAGAGAAAGCCCACACAAAGCAGTGAAGAACCATTGCAACCAAAAAAAATAAAAACCAGATAAAGTAACCGACTAAAGTGGGCCAGATGGGAACTGTGGCCAACTGAACTTTGCACATCCTTCTAAAAGGAGTGGTACTTGCTCAGGCCCATCTACTTTTTCCATGAGGAAATAGGAGCCCTATATGGTGATGTCTCTCAGTACTTCTAGAGAAACCAGAAATCCTGTTTAATGTGAAATATTCTGATTTGCAAATACTGGTAAAATAATTCAAATTTTTGAAGAAATGTTAGTGGACAAGAGAAGACAGATCTGCTGAGAACACTGTAAGCACTCTTTGAAATGAAGCTGTAGTGACGGAGGAGAGTAAAATCAGCAGGGCTTTAGGGGCAAGAAGACCCTTAACCTCTACTGCCCCAGTCCAGGGAGGAGGCACAAGTTCTTTCCCAGGGCTCCAGCCTCCAGGGACTTCATGATCCCCCAAGTCCATCTCTCCTTCATTTCAAAGGCCCGGGGGTCCAGACCCCAGGGTCCCCGGGGCACCCTCTTCTCCCTGGCTTGGTGGGAATCATGGCAGTATGCTGTGTGAGGAATCTGGTGTGCACATTGAAATGGAGCGTGTTTGGGAAAACAGCTCCACAGAAGCCTGTAATTGGAGCCTGTGGGAACACTCACACTTATGGAGCAATAACAGAAAGCTCTCTTGCTGTTTTTGGGAGAAATTTTGGGAGCTTTACTACAAAGCTCTCCAAGAGCACCGTGCCCCTACTTCATCCCCTTGAGAGAATAAGGAGGACATGGAGTCCTGAAAGGGGCTTCCCAGGTGGCCCAGCGGTAAAAAATCTGCCTGCTGATGTAGGAGACACAAGAGATGTGGGTTCAATCCCTGGGTCAGGAAGATCCCCTGGAGGAGGAAATGGCAACCCACTCCAGTATTCTTGCCTGGTGAATCCCATGGACAGTGGAGCCAGGCAGGCTACACAGTCCACGGGGCTGCAAAGAGCTGGACACAAGTGAGTGACTGAGAACACACCCACAGAGCCCTAAAAGGTGATCTTCGCTGGGCTGGGCTGAGAGGGTTGCCCCTTCCCTGGGCCATGGCCAGTAAAGGAGGGAACTCTGGGTTAGGGAGATGGCAACAGATGAGCTGGAGTTTACTTGAAGTGGCAGATAAAACAGGCCAGGAGCTAGGGGCTCCATTTTCATCCTGATTAGTAATCAGTGATGGCTGATGTATTAATATTAACACACTGGGTTCCTCCAAAGGGCCCAGCCCTGTAATTTACCTTTTACACTCATTCATTCTTTTTTTTTTTTTTTTTGCAGTCCCAGACTTTAATTAGAGGAGGAAGGATCTACTAGAATAAGAAAAGGTACAGTGAGAATGGGAGCAGAGGAGCTTTAGCAGGCGGGAGGCCTTGGCTGGGACATTCTGGAGGACTCACCTGTCCACCTCTAGCGCAGGCACTGCACTGACGGACAAGGAGAAACAGCAGCCACTCTCTGCTCACGTCTTCATGAAGCACGTGAACTTGTGGCTTAAAATCTTCTCCACCTTATCAGCCTGTTGCACAGCAATGCTGACCTGGATGGAGCTGATGGAGCCCTCAGTCAGAACTTTTCCTTCTTCCTGCCAATGGTCACAGGTGATAGCAGGAGCTCTTGGCTACTCCTGACCTCCTCTTCTGGCTTGCTGTGTCCTTCCCTGATCTGGGAGGAGCAATTCTCCAGGCAGAGGGCAGCCTGCAGTGTGGCCCACACTGCCCTCAACTATGCATGGAGAAAGTCGGTCATTGCAGGTACTGGCTAGGCTGGAAAGCCTACGTGTGTTTATTCTTCAAATCTCACAACCTGGGCTTCCCTGGTGGTCTAGTGGATAAGAACCTGCCTGCCAGGTTAGATCCCTGGTCCAGGAAGATTCCACAGCCCAGAGCAACTAAGCCCATGGGCAACCACTATTGAAACCCTAGAGTCTGCTCTGCATCAAGAGAAGCCACCGCAATAAGAAGCTCATGCACCACAATCAATAGTAGCCCCTGCTCATCACAAGTAGAGAAAGGCCACACATGGCAACAAAGACCCAGCTTGACCAAAAACATGTAAATAAACAAAAACGCAATTTTTCTTTTCTATTTAAAAAAACTCACAACGTTAGGTAGAAAGCAAGCTCCGTTTCTCAGTCCCAGAAAGAGAGTCAAGAGAGCTGAAGTGCTCTGCTCAAGGCCATGAGCTCCGCATCGGCTATCGTGGGTCACACTGTGCGTGTACCCCTGAGTGCTAAGTCCCTTCAGTCGTGTCTGACTCTGTGAGACCCTATGGACTGTAGCCCTCCAGGCTCCTCTAACCACGGGATTCTCCAGGCAAGAATACTGGAGTGGGTTGCCATGCCCTGTTCCAGGGGATCTTTCCAACCCAGGGATTGAGTCCATGTCTCTTATGTCTCCTGCATTGGCAGGCGGGTTCTTTACCACTAGCGCCACCTGGGAAGTCCACATCATATACCTGTATTCCCCCCAAAATGCACACATTGACAGCCCAAACCCCAGTGGCTCAGAATGTGACCCCACTAGAAAATAGGGTCCTTGCGATGTAATTAGTCAAGTTAAGATGAGGTCATATTGGAGCGCGGTGGGCCCTAGTCCATGAGACTAGTGTCTTTAGAAAAAGGGGAGGTTTGGACACAGACATGCACCAGGGAGAGGGCCACAGGAAGACAGGTGCAGAGGAGGTGAGGCACCAAGCCAAGGACACCAAGGACTACCCGCAGACCCTGGGGGAGCCTCAGAGAACCAGCGCTGAGACTCTGGATCCAGAAAGCTATCTCCTCCAGTGAGGGGGCCGTGGGCCATTCCAACAGCAACTCTGAGCACTAGCTGCTCCCCAGAGCTGTGTGGGTCTCTGAGTTGTGGGGATGACGATTTCCACACGCAGAGCAAGTCCCAGCGAGCAATTTCCTTTGATAAAGTCGTTAAGAAAATTATATGTAGTACTGAAATTATATAACTGTTATTACAGCTTGTTTAAAAATTATTTGGATTTAATTGATCAATTAGATTAAATTATATAGTAGTGAAAGCTGGCAAAGCCCCAGGCCGGAGCTTGCAGAATCGAGAAGCCCACGCTCCTGGCTCTGGAAGCCTTGAAGCAGCACAGATTCTTTTTTTTTCCTAATGAGATTGTTACAGGTTATTTTAGATGGCTTGTGTGGAATGACATGCAGGGGGCATTCCTGTTTCTGAATGGCCTCAGGACGTCCGGGTGGGGTCACATGACAAGGCTCACGGTGGTGTGTGCACCCTGTAACTACAGCATCGGCAGTCACTCTACGATGCACACCCAGCAGAAGGTGCAAACCCCACTGTTTGTCTTCCTATTTTCCCACCTTCTCAGGACACCCTTGCAGATGGCTGAGCCCCTAGAGATCCAGAGACCACTGTGGGGAACACTGAATGGCCAGCTTTCTGACAACAGGTAACTTTGTACACAGGTGGCCCCAGTCGCCCCCACCGCTGTGATCTCCTTCAGCAGTCTCAGACCTGGGGCCCACATTGCCGGTTCCAGTGACCATTGCCTGGAGCATCATGGGTGAGCCCATGGGGGACGTGTGTGCAGGTGTGTGGGGCCATGTCTGCAGCTGCTGCTGTGGGCAGAGGACAAGTGAGGTCTGGGAGCACCCTCTTGTCCATCTGCTGCCCTCCTAGGTACCCCTTTGGCTAAATATGATCTCATTGGGAGGGCAATGGGAAGAACTGCACAACTGTTTTCTTTTGCAGCACAAGAAAGCATTGATTGACCCTAAAAATTAACTCAGAGCTATGACAAGGTGGGAAGCCTGGTGTCCTTCAAGGCTTGGAACGATTCAGCCACCCACACTCTCTCTCTGCTGTCTGCTCCAGCGCCCCCTTCTCTGTTAACTCAGTGAGTAATTGAGGGTTTGATTAGAGCTCCCTACCAGCTTGCCTTCAGCAGCATCCCAAGCTAGCCCCATCCCCTCCTGTCTGGATCTGTATTTGCAGACACCCTGAAACTCCAGCAGGGCAACTTCTCAGGGGTAAGCCCCCCATCTCAGGACCAGGTCCCTACCCTGACAGGAGCTTGTTAGGGTCCCCTAGAGACCCTAAGATCCTCAGCAGGGGTGCTGGTCCAGGGTCAAGTCTACACTGGCCACCCCGTGTGTGTGTGTCTGCTGGCTTCTCTGAGGAACTGTGCAGCTCACCTCTCCTCTGTCCCAGGAAACAAGTGCCAGGCACTGTCCCCACCCTCAGGAAGCCCAGAGTCTGAGCTGAGGCAAAGCCAAGACACACCCCCCCAGGACCCCTGAGATCCTTCTTCTCTGTGATGAGAGCGGTGAAAGACAGTGAGAGAGACAGACTGTGGGGCTCAGATGGGGGTCAGGGCACGCTTGGGGGTGAGAACACTGGAGTTGGGGCCTGACAGGAGAGTCAGATGAACACCACGCACAGCAGTCAGCAGGTCATGGGTGCCTGGAGCCAAGCCTCTGAGACAAACAAGACGAATAGCTTGTGGGCACGTGAATGCCCACTCAAGCGTCCTTCCTCCCTTTATGCACCACAGAGGGTGCGCCGACACCCACCTCTGCACTTTGGAAGTGTTCTCCCCATCCACTGGTTCTCGGGACTGTTCCTGTTGGTAAGAAGAAAGCCAGAAGCAGGGCAGCGACAATGACAGCTCCTGCCCAGAGCTGGCTGTCCCGGAAGGAGCTCAGAGATGTCTGATTTATGAGCAATGCATATATGCATTTGGGACCAGGTCACTCCTTCACAGTCAATGAAATGAAAGGCAGCGGCTGGGGCACTGTGTCTGAGAGCACACACATGTACAGACGACGGTTGTAAATCCTCTAGCTGATGGCTCTGTTCTCTGGCCTATCTTGGGGAAAACAGAGTTGGGGAGACTGCTTAGAGGGCAGAGGAATGGCAGAGCTTGCAGGAGAACCCACGTCCTACCCCAGCTCCCGCTGCATGCTCCTCAATGTCACCAACAGTGCTGAGCCTTCCTGCCACCAGCTTGGACAAAGTGCTTGGGAAGTAAAGGTCCTTTTGTGATTCCTGGGGAGACTCTCTCTTAGAACTAAGAAATCACATCTTGGAACCACAATACAGCCGGGTTTCTATAAGAAAAATTTTGTTAACAAGCACCAGTCCCAGTCCAACAAGCTTAATCAAAACAGGAAAGGTGCTGTTTCCAGGGGTTGTATGATGGAACCAGGGCTTCAGGAATAGCTGGATCCAGGGGCTTAAATGATGTTGTTACAATTTACATGTGTCTGTGTGTGTGTGTGTGTGTGTTTGTAGTCTATTGTCATTATTCTCTGTAGTTATATTCTATAAGGTCACTGCAAATACTGAATTAGTGGATACTGAACTATTGTTCTTAGGAGTAAAACAGAGTTAGGTCCCTGTGAACTTCTGGGCATAGCATTTTCATCAACTAATCAACACATAACCTTACTTATATATGTTTCTGTTTGTGCACTAAGTCACTCCAGTTGTGTCCGACTCTTTGTGACACTATGGACTGTAGCCCACCAGGCTCCTCTGTCCCTGGGATTCTCCAGACAAGAACACTGGAGTGGGTTGCCCTGCCCTCCTCCAGGGGATCTTCTCGACCCAGGAATCTTTTACATCTGCATCTCTTATATCTCCTGCATTGGCAGGCAGCTTCTTTACCACTGGTGTTAAAGATACTTTAATCTGTGTTGTTTATTCGGGAACACGGGCCTGGCGTTCACAGGCTGTAATCACTCCAGAACAAAATGCATCTAATATGCATTTTCTCAGTGGCACGTTACAGCCTTCTTATCCTTAAGACACCGGATGAGACTTCAGCTCTGTGCTTGGGGCTGTTTTAAACAGTGAACTCACCCACAAAAAGCACAAAAATGGAGAAAACATGGCCATAGACATGAAGGGCAGTTGTTCACAGTCCCAGAGCTAACACAAAATAGCAGCATCGCCTGGCTTCACCCCTGTCAGGAACATGCATGGCGGGGCCAGTCTCATCTCTCCTGCTCAGTCACGTTCTGAGCGACTAGCAAGAACCATCAGTATTGACTGTGGATTGATAGATGGTATTGATAGATGGATTCCACTGGGCAGGCACATTTGCAAGTACAGAATCCTTCAGCTGTGGGGAGTGAATGCACGCATGTGGATGAATGCATGATGCATGGATTACTTACACACTGTGTTGTTTTTCTTTTCCTCTTCCTCCCTTCTCTCTAGCCCTCTGTTCTGCTGCCCTGGGTGCTGACTATATTCACAGGCAGGCTCCCTTCTGGAATTGCTGGCAGGACCTCCACATAGACATCTCATCTTCTTAGTGACCCCAGCAGAGACAGAAAGTTCAGGCAGCCCTCCAGCCACAGCCAGGCGGGTATCCCGCCGCACCCCAGACAGAGAGTGAGTCAGCCCATGTGACCTGGGTTCTGGTTTCTGGGCCCATGGATTAGAGGTGGGGAGAGTCTGACATTAGCCCATCTTCCTGTGGTCATTACATGGAAAAGGGCCTTGTTTCTGGCCATAGTGGGCAGGGCATCTGGGACCTGAATGCCAGTGTGATGGGGAGCAAGGGGTTAACAAGGGGCCAGGGTTGTGGGGTTGAGGTATCGGGGCAGCTGGATCAGTAACCTCTGCCGGTGTCTGTGGTGTAAACACTACCGTCGTGACCAATTTCAAGCCCTCAGCATGATGTCAACCACCTCCCAGAGTCCTGAGAACTGAGTGATTGGCTCCTGGCCTGACTGTGTTCCCGCTTACTGGGCAGCTGCTCCGGGTGAAGAGCAGGCGTGAGCCCCGTGGGGTCTCTGGAGAAGCTGCCCCAGTTGTCTCAGACACAATGCCAACCCCCAGCATTTAAACACATGCTGCTTCTTGCTGACACTTAAACATTGAGAAATTCCATGTGGAATTTGAAACTTCTAGTTTTCTTGAAAACTTTGGAAGCTCTGACAACATTGGGACCACACAATTGGCCAGCCGTGAGATTTGTGAATCCCTGGCACCAGTGAGGACCATATCAAGTGAGGGACTTCCCTGGTGGTACAGTGGATGAGAACCCACCCGCCAGTGCAGGGGCTATGAGTTCGATCCCTGCTTTGGGAGGATTCCACGTGCTCTGGAGCAATTAAGTGCCTGTGCCACAACTACTGAGGCCTGCCCGAGTGCCTGGAGCCTGTGCTCTGCAACAAGAGAAACGGCTGCAATAAGAGGCCCGCGGAGCATAACTAGAGAGCAGCCCCCGCTTGCCACAAGTAGAGAAACCCCTCATGCAGCAAGGAAGACCCACACAACCAAAAAAAGAAAACAAAAAACAAAAAACAAATGAAATAAAGTCACTCCCCTCCTCCCACCACGCAGACATTCCCTGTCTAATCTCCTGATGGCAGGGACCACCATAGACTATACAGGAAAACAAGACTTCCTCCATTTATTCTGCTGTCAATTGTTACTGTTTATATTTGAAGCTTGTTTTAAAGTCTGCATCGTGTTTCCTGAGGGCTGAAATCCACCAGAGTTTATCCCCTCATCTTCAAAGCCAGAAGCCTGAGACCTGGGTATCAGAGGGCTGGTTCCTCCCGGGGCTCTGAGTGTTTCTGGAGTGGGGGTGGTCCTGGGTCTGTGTACCATGCACTCTGGTCTCTGCTCTGGACTCTCCTGGCCTCCCTCCTGTGAGCCCCTGCCCGCTCTCTCTCCTCTCTTAGGGAGCTGCCGCAGCTGCAAGACCCACCCTAACCCAAGATGATTCATCTCAAGATTCGCACTCCAGTTCCATCTGCAAAGAACCTGTCTCCAAAAGTTGCCACCACAGGCCCCCGGGGTTGGCACATGGACATGTCTTTGGAGGGGCTGCCATTCAGCCACTGCAGTCAGAAACCACTGGGCCTCAGGCTGCCCCCTACCCCGTTCTCCCGCTTCAGTGAGGCCCTTGGAAGGCAGTGCAGACTTCAGAGGAGAAGCCATGTCTGCCCCCCACCCCTGCTCCCGGTCTAGGATTGGGGTCACCCGAACCCCCAGGAGAACAACAAGGGCCCCCTCCACCCCTTCTTCCTGGACATCAGTGTGCACCTCTTCCAGGGAGAAACCTGAAGCACATCTCCCCACACTTCCTGCCACCAAACCCCAGCCCTGCCCTTGCCTCCTTTCTCTACTGGGGGCCCCCAGCGTCCCCTGCTGGGGAGCCTCCTCCTGGCTTCAGAAGCCACACCCTCTGGCAGCGCCTGCACCCTCTCTTAGCTCTCCTGCAAGTCCAGCCTCTCTGTGGAACACTTCCCAGCCACACAGAAAACACCCAGGTCTCTCCTCCTTTGATGAGCTCTCACTCTGCTCCCCGCCTCCTGGACCACCTGCCGCACCGCAGAGAGCCTGACCTTTTCTCATACAGCGTGAGGATGCCCTCCATGATTGGAATGTGCCCCTTCCATCCGGGTCACATTCAGGCCCTGCCATGGGCAGCACGCTTCTGGCTTCCCTGCCTTGTTCCGAACGCCCCTTCCCCCTTTCTTGCGGAGGCTCATCTGCTCCAGCCTGTTCTGGAACCAGAGGTTCCCTGACCCCACGTAGCGCCCGTCCTCACTGAGCCCTCCTGGGATGACCCTTACCATCTTCACCTGTCAGGGTCCCCTGTTCTGCCTCCTCCTCCATGGAGCTGGGGGCCCCACCATCTACTCAGATCCCCTGTGCTGAGCGCAGTCGCGAGCTCTTCCCTCCGCGCAGGATCCGACGTTCTGTGTGAGTGAGGCTGGGCCTCCAGCTTCTGAGGGTCGAGCGGTGGTGGAGGTAGGGGAGGGGGGCGGGGGGTGGCAGGGTCTGTGTCTGGTTCAGGGTCTGTGTCTGCTGGTGCTGGGGCCCCATGGCTCCTCAGGCAGGGCTAGGGCTTCTGCACTCAGACGGCCTGTGCGGGGGTTGGTCACAGCCACCTGGGATACTTAGACTGCATGATGGCAGCACAGGGAGGGTGAGGTGGGCGGATGCTCATGTCCGGGGGCCCTTGAGAGGTGCCGGGCAGCGTGAGCCCAGGATCAGGGAGACGTGAGCGATGTGCCTGAACACAGGCCGCCTGAGAGGTGAGTCCACTTTCAGACCAGGTTTCATGTCTCCACGGCCTGACAACCTTCCAGGCTGTCAAGGTCAGACCCCTGCGCCGTTCTTCAGCTGTCCCTACTCAGGGCATGGGAGGCTTTAGATGCAGTCACTTCCACACAGCCCAGGCATGGCGCCCATCCTTTGTGCTCAGAAGAACCCAGATCCACCCAAACATCAGGCTTTCATCCCGAGGCGGTGCGCTGGGGCCTCACGGCCTCTGACTCTGGCCTTCCTTTCTGCAAAGCAGACTGGGTGATCTGTGCAAACCAGCATTTCCCCTGCCCACCTGGGAGCGCTGCCCACTCCTGCTGAATCAGTCAGGTCCTCACCATGAGAGGGAAGCATACAGGAATGCGCACACACAATCACACACACTGCATGTGTGTGCAAGCACATATAACACAGCTCCACCTGCAGTATGCACCCCACATACACACACTGCCCACTCAAACACATATACACATATCTGATAAAAAAAAAGAGTCCCCACCCCATCCTGAAACAACACTACAGTCTCCTTGCATACCTGTCTCTGTTCATGTTTTGGAAGGACAAATTGCTAGGCATGGTTTTACTGTCAAAGGTGAGATGTAATTGCAGGGACTTGGGTCAGCGCTGCTAAGTCACCCCCAGAAAGTGCCCACTTACTCTCCCTGCAGGGGAGACGCAGTCCCCACCTCACACCCTCCCAACAACCTAATGGTGTTCTTTTAGCCCTAGTCAGATTAGTGGTTGCAGAGATATTTTATGGATATTTTATTCTGGATTTCTTTGCCAGAGAGGCTGACTGTTTGCCCATAAACGTGTTGGCCACTTGTCTTTCTTCCATTGTGAACTCTGTTTCTAGGATGGGTGCAGGCCTTCCTGTAGGATACAAGGCAACACTGGCTCAAGGACACAGTCAGCTTGGCTGAGACATTCCAGATGCACTGCAGACAGGGCTCCTTGGCCCTGGGGCTCCTTCCCCCTGTTGTCTCACAGGTACCAGCCTGGTCTGAAGGCATCTCTGCCACTTTGGCTCCCCCCAACCACCTGCAGGCACTTCTTCCAGCATATATGCTATACCTGTCATCTCAGCACTGAACTGTTCCTAGTCTTATACTGGCTTCAGGTATAGATTGATCCAGGAGCTCAATCACTGCCTCAGGGTCTTAGCTCTTCCCAACCCAAGGTTCTAGTTTTCCTGGGGCTTGGCTGCCTTGTCCTTTAGGTTATTTCCTTGCAATGGCACGGTTTGCTCCAGAGTCACAGCTCACAGCCCCTCCTAAATCTGTCTTTCCTGGTCACTCAAGCAGGAGTTTCAGGTCAGCTCTGACCAGATCTGATAGCTCAGCCAGTGTCCGTCTGTGAGCTGACCATAGTCACCAGCACAACACACCATCTGATCCACCCACCTAATGCCTGCCTGGTGCCAGGGTTGACCCAAGACTTCTTGCACGACCCAGTTATGCAAGTCCCTGGATGAGGCTGAATGAGGGGAGGTCCTCCCAAACAACATCATTTCCAGAAGAAGGGGTGATAGGTGAGTAGTGAAATCAATGAGTCTCCAGAAATTACTCTCCAGTCAGTCTCCAGTTGCCCCTGCCAAAGCTGCCTTGCTGAGCAGCCAGGGGGCCTTTTAAGATAGTTCCTGTTTTCACGTGTAGTTCAAAAAGAAGACTTTGTTAAGCAAATGTGTGGTGTAGGTGTGTGTGCATGCAAGTACAAAGGAATATGATTCAGCCTTAAAAAAGGAAATCTTGCCATTTACAACATCAGTTCAGTTCAGTTCAGTTGAGTCCAACACTTTGCGACCCCATGGACTGCGGCACGCCAGGATTCCCTGTCCATCCCCAACTCCTGGATCTTGCTCAAACTCATGTCCATCAAGTTGGTGATGCCATCCAACCATCTCATCCTCTGTCAACAACATGGACAGACTTAAGTAGCTAAGCCAGACCCAAAAAGTCAGACACTATAAGATCTCGCTTATAGGTGGAATCTGTAAAAAGCTGAAAATATACAAGCCAAGAGCTGGACGGTTGCTGTCAGGAGCTTAGGTGGGGGAAACGGAGATGCTGGTCACAGGGTAGACAGTTTCAGCTGCAACATGGGATCTGATGTACAGCATGGAGACTATGGTTAACCATACTGTATTGTGTACTTGAAATTTGCTGAGAGTAAGTATCAATTATTCTCATGGCATGTGTAGAATGATACTGATGTGGGGTGATGGATGTGCTAATTAGCTTAATTGTGGGGATTGGTTCACAGTGCTTATGCACATCAAATCATCATACTGCATACCTTAAATATCTACAATTTTTATTTGTCAATTATACCCCAATAAGCTGGGAAAGGTGCTTCCCTAGTGGCTCAGTGGTGAAGAATCCGCCTACCAATGCAGGAGGTACAAGAGACATGGGTTCAGTCCCTGGGTTGGGAAGATCCCCTGGAGGAGGGCATGGCAACCCTCCTACACTCCAATATTCTTGCCCGGGAAATCCCATGGACGGGAGCCTGATGGGCTACAGTCCTCGGGGGTTGCAAAGAGTCAGACGTGACTGAAGGGACTGAGCGTGCACAGCACGCAAGCTGGGAAAACGCCTTAGCTTACTGTGTGCGTGTTCTGTGTCTACATCCTTCAGCTCTGCCCTGAGAATGGAGCCGCAGGGCACGCACCCAGGAAAGGGGCCCTTTCCCGCAGACCTGCTCCTCACTCCCGTGCCACTGTGAGTTCTCGAGCTTTCAGGCCAAGAATGTCCAGGCTGAACAATCCCAGCCTCTCAGGGCTGTGGGTGGTGTGAGGCCACTGTCACTCAGTCACCTGAGCCCCATGCTCTTAGAGCCTCGGCCCATGACGGCTGGCCTTGGCAACTGCGTGGGTAACACACTGAGGCTGTCAGTGACCCACTGGTTTGCACTGGGGTGGCCCCCCGCAAAGGCTTCACACCTCCCTCTGCTTGGACAGGACCTCATGAAGGCTGGGTAGTGAATCCACTGGGAGCCATGGGTCCCTGCAAACCGAGAACAGTGTATTTTCAAGTCAGCCTGGGTTATTAGAACCTTTTGAAGAACCCAAGAAGAGTGGGCTGGCCAGCTTACAGGTCTACTCCAAGCCTGAAAGCCGATGAGAATGAAAACTGTTTGATGAATATTTCCTCCTCTAACAGAAAGAACAGCATCCAGTAACAGCCTTTTCCAGCTGAAATGTTCTCTGTAAGCTTTGAGCTAATTCTACCTATAGCAGGAGGGAAATCAAAGATCTCCCCCTGGGAACGACGGTAATTTCATGTTCCTAATGCAAAGATGTCTGGCTCTCTTTGATGATGCGAAGACTCAGGTCACAGCACTTCCCAGCACGACAGCAGCAGAAACCCAGGACAAAAGCCCTTTGTCGTGGTCCTCCCTGGGCCTCAGGGACTGGCTGGAGCTCCCACCTCCTTTATCCTGTCCTGGCAGCAGAGCAGCACCTCGAAATGTGCCCTTCAGGTAAGGGAGAGGTGGCAACCCTGGGCCTGCATAACCAAGACCCCTCACTCAGGATGTCTTGCGATTCAAGCTTGCTTCCAATGAGGCAGAGCCTGCTGGTGGGGGTCCAGACATGAGTACACATATAACTGGGGGTATAACTGCCCTCATGCCAATATTGGCTGTGTGGCTCCCCCATCATGTGGCCTAGCTGAACACTCATGTCTCTGAGCTGCAGTTTCCTTGTTTGAAAATTGAGAGTGACAACACCCTTGCCAGCCTGGTTCCTAGGAGTTCCTGGCAAAGGACAGTTGAACTGGAGCATGGTGGCACAGGGCAAGGTGTTGAGGAAACTGTGCAAGTTTCCATTTTATTGAAGGTGGTGATGGGGTGATGGGGAGAAGCAAGAGGATGCTGGGAACGCAGAGGAGGGCAAGTGTGCACAAGGCCTGGGGCTGGGGGCAGACTATATCCTGGAGGCAACAGGGAGCCATGGAGGCATGTGAGGAAGAGAGGCACCCTGGATGGAGCTGTGCTTTAGAGGGAATTCTCGTGTCACTACTGGTGATGGATGGCAAGAGGGACTGGGGTCAAGGGAACCGACTTAAACAGCGATGAAGACCTGTGCCATGTGGTCTGGTTGGGAAGGAAAGCAGGATGTGGTGGGAATAAAGAATGACAAAGTGGGGACCCCCAAACCACAGGAGGGATGGAGACTGGGATGGACCACTTGCCTGGATAGTCATAGGAAGCTGGGCATCTCCATCTCGTGGAGGTCTCTTCTATTTTGGTCTTGTTATCTGCAGGCCTCCCTCCTAAGCTCCACAATATGGGAAGAAGATGCCAACTTGGGACATTTGGACAGAAACGGAAGCGAGTGTGGATACAGTTAGTGGACTGTGCTGCAGAAAGATCCGAAAACAAGGCCAGAGGGGTGCCACACTGCAGAGCAGAGCAGGCAGACCAATCCCCAGAGGAGACGGGGAAGGTGGGGCCACGGCGGGCAGGAGGGAATGCAAGGAAGGCTGGTTCTCCAGCAGAGAAGAGAGCTTCCGAGAAAGGCGAGCGCCCTGGTGTCGGTGCTGCCGAGATGGGCTGGGCCAGAGTGGCTCCGACCGGTGCACAAAGCCAGTCTGGACATTTCCCCAGCTGTATGTTCAATGGTGTCACGTTGCCAGCTTGAAACCAGCCATGATGGGAGAACTGACAGCATGGAAATTGGCAAACCTTGCACTTGGTCCTCCCCGCTATACTCCAAAGCCAATTGCTAAACACTTACCAGCACAGTTCAAGAGAGCAGTGAAGGAAGAGCTGAGAGGACATCCCTGAGTCTGGTGAGTGTCTTCACGAAAAGCCTTCTGGTGGAAACATGGGGGCACCACCAAAGGGAGAACCAAGGATGTGCATCCAAGCAGGAAGTGAAGGCAGCTGCACCAAGAAGCTCAGCTGCAGAGGGCAGAAGGCAGGGACAGGGATGCAGGAGGCCCTGGGGTCTCTCTACTTCACAGGGGCTGGACTCCAGGTCAGCATGGACCACAGGAGGGGCCCCAGCAGACAAAAGCAGGTGTGGGCAGAGCCAGGCCCACACAAGGTGGGTATAGGTAGGAGGGGATGGTGCCTTGTGGGCCCTAGCAGAGCCTGAAGCAGTATTCCCACCTAAGTGAAGTAACTCCTTCTTGACCAGCAGGAGACTTAACTGGCTCTGAGGCCAAGGCCAACCAAATTCATGGGGAGCTCCCTTGCTGCCTCTCTCACAACAAGGGCACCAAGCTGCCTGCAGCTTCTAGCCTTGGAATGCTCTAGGTATCCTGAGCAAAGTGAAGATGCTGGCTGCACCCAGCTCTGAGCAGAGGCCACGAGTGCTCAGGGCAGATCCAGGTCAGAAGTGCTGGGTTTGCAAGTGACACTCACTAAAAGCTCCTTGCTCACAACACAAGAATGGGAAGACGCATCACCCTTGTTCTCCAGTGAGGATGATAGATGCTCATGGGGGTTAATGAGTCAGGCGACCACAGAAGCTGTGCTTGTGGTGGATGATTGAGTGGCTCAGCCAGCCCCAAACTGTGGAGCAGCTTGTTACCTGTGTCAACTAGGGATGCAGGGCGGAAAGCCTGGCTAATAGTGGCTCAAGTCACAGCAGTTCATTTGTCTCACATAATAAGATTCCACAGGCAAGCAGCCCAGGCCTGGGGAGCTGCCTGGTGATGCGGTCAGGGACCATTCTCCTTCATTTTTCCTCTTCTGCCTTCTTTAATGGGTGTTGACCTTCATCCATATGCTTGTAGCTTTGTGGTCACCAAATGGCTGCTATTCCTCCAGTCGTCACATTGAGCTCCAAAAGGGACAGCAGAAGGGGCAAGGGGAATATTGGTCAGATCAGCAGAATCAGTGCCTTTTAACTGAGAAAGAAATCCTTCCTACAATTCCTTCATTTTTCCTCTTCTGCCTTCTTTAATGGGTGTTGACCTTCATCCATATGCTTGTAGCTTTGTGGTCACCAAATGGCTGCTATTCCTCCAGTCGTCACATTGAGCTCCAAAAGGGACAGCAGAAGGGGCAAGGGGAATATTGGTCAGATCAGCAGAATCAGTGCCTTTTAACTGAGAAAGAAATCCTTCCTACAAGCTGCAGCCTGCAGACTTCTGTCTACACTTTAGGCCACAACTGGCTAATATGACTACCTGTCTTGGTGCATTCTTTCTATAACAAGATATCATAGACTGAGTAGCTTATAAACAGCAAACCCTTATTTCTCATAGTTCTGGGGACTGGAGGTCTAAGATCGAGGTACTAGTGTGGCTGTGTGGGCCCTCTCAGGGCCACAGACTCTGACTTCTGGCTGTGCCCTCGCCTGATGGAAGGGGCAAGAGAACTCTCTGGGGCCTTTTAATAAGGGCACTAACCTCAGCCATGAGGGCTCCATCCTCATGACCTAAGCACCTTCCAAAGGCCAAATCTTCTAATAATACCATCACCTGTAGGGGTTGGGATTTCAACACATGAACTTCTGGGAAGACACAGCATTCAGACCACAGACCATCATAGACCTATCAAGGGTTGGTTTCAACTAATCAAGATTTACTTCTTGGTCTGAAATAGGTGCTGTGGCCAAGAGGCATTTGCTGTTGCTCTTACATCAGGGGAGGAAAGGAGGTTGGGTAGCAACTGACAGCATTTGCCCTGCTGAGACACCAGCCCAGGGTTTATGATGTTAGTCTCACCTGCTGCTGCTGCTAAGTTGCTTCAGTCATGTCTGACTCTGTGCGACCCCATAGACGGCAGCCCACCAGGCTCCCGCGTCCCTGGGACTCTCCAGGCAAGAACACTGGAGTAGGCTGCCATTTCCTTTTCCAATGCATGAAAGTGAAGTCGCTCAGTCGTGTCCGACCCTCAGCGACCCCATGGACTGCAGCTTTCCAGGCTCCTCCATCCATGGGATTTTCCAGGCAAGAGTACTGGAGTGGGGTGCATTGCCTTCTCTGGTTAGTCTCACCAACTCAGGTGGTATAGTTGCTAAAACCTAAAAGCAATCAAGAGTCGTTCCCATTCAAATGAGCCTCTTGGACCCACCAGAGGTCATTCTCCAAGCAGCTGACCTTGAGCCACATTCTTCCAACAGCTGGGAGGTGTGCAGCAAGACATTTCATCAGACCGGTTATGGAGAGGCCCCCTCCAGGTGTCCACAATGAAATATTGTCTGTGTCCTTCCCTTGAACCTGGGTGGCGGAGGCCACTCTGTGTGACTTCTGAGGCTAGTTCACAAAAGACAGTGTGGCCGGCCCTCTCAGAAGTCTTGGTCTCAGAACCAACCTCCATGTTGTGAGGAAACCCGGGCCACACAGAGGGGCCAGCGTGAGAGGAGGGGCCAGTGTGGGGGCGGGGCCAGTGTGAGAGGAGGGGCCAGCATGGGTGCTCAGGCAGTCCAGCGCAGATCCAGACAATCACTGGCCACAACTGCAGACACCTGAGCAAATGAACCTTCAGATGACCCCATTCCATTGCTTAATGCCAATAGAGGCCTCAGAGATGAGCCTATCCTGTGAGTCCTGCCTTGGTTGCAGACACACCTGCTGAGAGACTGAATGCTGTGGATTTAAGCTGATGTTTGGTGGTGGTTTGAATACCCTGATGGAATAATGATTCAACAGCCCAAGCCTCTGTGATGAAGGGACATCGTGAAGTTAGCATCATGGGTCAGTAGGAAACAGGAGAGATTAACCTTCAATATGGCAAAAGAAAGAATATATTTTAGGGTACTTTACGGGCATAAGAGGCAGCTGAGCGTAGAGTTTAAACGTTGAAGCCAGATGGCCTGGGTTGAATCCCACCTCCATCTCTAGTATCTGTGTGACTTTAGGCAATTGTGAAACCTCTGTGTGCCTCTATTTCCACATCTAAAAAATGGACATAATGGCACCTCCCTTTGAGGGTTGCTATGAGAGTTAAGTGAGTGCCTTTTGTACAGTACTTGGACCAGCATCTGGCATGGTCAAACACTCTTTACGTGTTTGGTAAATAAATTAAGAGTCAGATACTGAAAGTTTCCCAGATGATGTTTTTTTCTGTGTGCTACCAGTGAGAAATAGACATTTGAACCTGCTGACAATTACTGTTGGGAAACAGACGATGCTATTCTGCTGGAGCAGTTGTGAAGCTGGGTCAGCTTCAGGACCCAAGAGATAGAGGTGATTCAGCTGTGAAGACACTCACAATTCTATAACCCTTTTAGAATGTCTTGGGGAGAACAGATAGCAGAGAACAGTTCCCGACATCTTTCATTCGGACTAACGCTTCCTTGTTCCCCACCTCCCAGCAAAATCTTTCTCTATCTCTTTCCTCCTCTTTGTCTCCCTCTCTGTCTTTCTTACACATCCCTCTGACATTCCTCCCTTCCCCTTACATTCACCTTCCTGTCGTCCTGTGCTTCCTTCCTCTCTTGACCCAGTGAAACGTGGCCATTCTGCCCAGAAAAAGCAGGTGGTGGCCTAGCCTGCAGATCTCAAATCTCCCTGCCTCTCCTGCCCACTGGGAGCCTGTATCACCTGCCTGAGGACTGATGTGTCCATCTGTGTAGCTAATGGGCTGTGGGTCTACCAGCTGTCATGGGGAGGGCATCCAAGGAGGGAATCTGTGCTAACGAATAGACTGCTAACATCTCTGTTGATTTTTTTTAAGATTTTTTGATGCAGACCATTAAAAACAATAATTTTATTTATTTATAGCTGTGCGGGTCTTTGTTCCTCTCTAGTGGCAGCGCACTGGCTTCTCATTGTGGTGGTTTCTCTTTTTGCAAAGCATGGGCTCTGGAGCACACAGGCTTCAGCAGTTGCGGCACAGGAGCTCAGTAGTGGCTCCCAGGCTCTAGAGCACGGGCTCAGCAGTTGTGGTGCACAGGCTTAGTTGCCCATGGCACAGGGGATCTTCTTGGATCAAGGATCGAATCCGTGTCTCTTGCATTAGCAGGTGGATTCTTTACCACTGAGCCACCTGGGAAGCCCTCTGCTGACTCTTTTAAGCTTCCTAGAGTCAAATCTAGTCAAGTCTCAGTCCGGAAGGCAGGACTGAAGTTGGAATCATGGGGTGTCACTAGCTCCCCACTTCATCTCTGGGCATGAACTGGAGCTGTCGGGGTGTTTCTGCAGCTCAGTGTTTGGAAGTCAATCACTCAGGGAGATCACACAGGCTTCAGCAGTTGCGGCACAGGAGCTCAGTAGTGGCTCCCAGGCTCTAGAGCATGGGCTCAGCAGTTGTGGTGCACAGGCTTAGTTGCCCATGGCACAGGGGATCTTCTTGGATCAAGGATCGAATCCGTGTCTCTTGCATTAGCAGGTGGATTCTTTACCACTGAGCCACCTGGGAAGCCCTCTGCTGACTCTTTTAAGCTTCCTAGAGTCAAATCTAGTCAAGTCTCAGTCCGGAAGGCAGGACTGAAGTTGGAATCATGGGGTGTCACTAGCTCCCCACTTCATCTCTGGGCATGAACTGGAGCTGTCGGGGTGTTTCTGCAGCTCAGTGTTTGGAAGTCAATCACTCAGGGAGAACTTGGCCCGCACAACCTCTGCCCTCAACTCAGGCCACTGCCAGCTGAGAATCTCCACCGGGAGGAGCCACGATAATTCAGAAGCTCAAATTTCAATTCTCGGAGGATCTTGGCTTAGGAGCAGATGCGTGAGATCCAATCTTCTCAATGAAGCTGGTCTTAACCAAAATTCACCACATATTTTTTTCCACCTTCATCTTCTCTTCTATAAAATGGTTGCTTTAAATTTTAATTTGACAACAATCATGCATTGCTACCCTGGGGACCCTGGTGATGGAGAGTGTGGCTGGAGGGGAGTTTGGAATAAAATCTTGATTTTTCTAGAAGGTGGCTGTGTGGATCATGAGTGCTCTTTACCCAAATATCTCCAGATTGCCCTCTTCCAAGAGCACAGTAGAATTTCACTTCTATCCCAGCTATTGGTGCTGGGCGGTCCACATGATGCTTCTGGATGATACATTTTGAGTGGAAATAGCCAGTGTCACTTTTAGACTGGGTGTTTAATGACCTCATGAGGCCCTCCTGAGCCATCTTCTCCCCTCCATACAGCCATGGGCACTGCTCAAGGTGGCTACTCTCTGAAGACTGGGTCTTGAAGTGAGTGGTTAGCAGAACGCCCCTGTTGATCCCCATAGATGTAAAGCATGTTTGAGAAATAGCCCTCCATTGTTTGAGCTGTTGAGATTTGGGCATTTGTTTCTACATCACCCAGACTCTCCTGACTGATATCTTTAGGTAATAAAACACAGCATGCCATATACTCGGGCTGAATCCTGAATAGGACCTGTCCTCTCCATGAGCCAGGAAAGAATCATCAGTGAGTCCCGACTTTCAGTTTGTGGTCCACAAAGGGGCAAGACCCAACTCAGAGTGAATTCTGTTCAGACCCTAGTGTCATCTCAAGGTGGACCTCACAAGGGAGGCTGACTTCAAAGACATTAGAGGACCCAGTACACCCCTTCTGAGGGGGGTGTCCATTTCATGTTTCCATGTTTCTACCCGCTCGTGGTCTGCACCAGCATGACATTCATGCTCCTCAAGGTT
>SJYC01070746.1:0-47305 GCA_006408675.1 Madoqua kirkii | reverse complement strand
TACACAGTCATGGTTATCTGGGTCATTAAGACCTTTCTTGCATAGATCTGTGTATTCTTGCCACCTCTTCTTAATCTCTTCTGCTTCAGTTAGTTCCCTACTGTTTCTGCTTGTGTAAAATGTTCCCTTGATATCTCCAGTTTCTTTGAAAAGGACTCTAGTCCTGCCATTCAATTGTTTTCCTCTATTTCTTTGCATTGTTTATTTAAGAAGGCCTTCTTATTTCTCCTTACTATTCTCTGGAAATCTGCATTCAGTTGAGTATATCTTTACCTTTCTCCCTTGCCTTTCACTTCTCTTCTTTCCTCAGCTATTTGTAAAGCCTCATCAGACAACCACTTTGCCTTCTTGCATTTCTTCTTCTTTGAAATGGTTTTGACCACTGGCTCCTCTGTATTGTTATGAGCCTCAGTTTATAGTTCTTTAGGCATGCTGTATATCAGATCTAATCTTAAGTCTGTTCATCATTTCCACTGTATAGTTATGAGGGTTTTGATTTAGGTCATACCTGTAAGGCCCAGTGGTTTTCCATAGTTTACTCAACTTAAGCCTGAATTTGACAATAAGGAGCTAGTGATCTAAGCCACCATCACCTCCATATCTTGATGTTACTGTGTGGAGCTTCTCCATCTTTGGCTGCAAAGAACATAATCAGCCTGATTTTGATATATTGAGCATCTGGAGATACCCATGTGTCGACTCATCTCTTGGGTTGTTGGAAAAGTCTGTTTGCTATGACCAGTGTGTTGTCTTGACGAAACTGTTCACTTTTGCCCTGCTTCATTTTGTACTCCAAAGACAAACTTGCCTGTTATTCCAGGTATCTTTTGACTTCCTACTTTCACATTCCAATCCTCTATGATGAAAAGGACATCTTTTTTGGTGTTACTTATATAAGGTGTTGTAGGTCTACATAGAACTGATCAACCTCAGCTTCTTCTGCATCAGTGTTTTGAGCCTAGACTTGGATTATTGTGATATGGAATGGTTTGCCTTGGAAATGATTAAGATCATACTATCATTTTTGAGGTTGCCCCCAAGTATTGCATTTCAGAATCTTCTGTTGATTATCAGGGCTACTCCATTTCTTCTAAGGGTTTCTTGCCTGCTGTAGTAGGTATAACAGTCATCTGAGTTAAATTCACCCAGGCCCATCTGTTTAAGTTCACTGATTCCTAAGATGTCGATGTTCAGTCCTGTCATGTTCTGCTTGACCACATCGAATTTACTTTGATTCATGGAACTAACATTTCAGATTCTTACACAATATGGTTCTTTCATTATTGGACATTAATTTCATCACCAGATATATCCAAATCGAGTGTCATTTTTACTTTGGCCCAGACACTTTATTCTTTTTGGTGCTATTATTAATAGTAATTGCCCTCTACTCAGGAGAAGGCACTGGTAACCCACTCCAGTACTTTTGTCTGGAAAATCCCATGGACGGAGGAACCTGGTAGGCTACAGTCCATTAGGTCATGAAGAGTCAGACCCGACTGAATAACTTCACTTTCACTTTCATGCACTGGAGAAGGAAATGACAACCCACTCCAGTGTTCTTGCCTGGAGAATCCCAGGGATGGTGGAACCTGGTGGGCTGCCACCTATGAGGTCACAGAGTCAGACACAACTGAAGCAACTTAGCAGCAGCAGCCCTCTATTCTTTCCCAGTAGCATATTGGACACCTTCCAACCTGAGAGGCTCATCTTCCAATGTCATATATTTTTGCCTTTTCATACTGTACATAGGGCTCTCCAAACAAGAAGACTGTAGTTGGTTGCCATTTCCTCCTCTAGTGGACCATACTTTGTCAGGAATCTTTACTATGACCCATTCTTCTTAGGTGATCTTGCATGTCATGGCTCATGGTTTCATTTAGTTATGCAACCCATTCATCACAACAAGACTCTGACTCATGAAAAGGTTGCAAAATGGTAAATATGACCATGAGTCTAGTAGGTTCTTTTCCTGCACTTTTAACTTATATGCAGAATACATCATGTGAAATGCTGGGCTGGATGAAGCACAAGCTGGAATAAAGATTGCTAGGACAAATATTAACAACCTCAGATGTGCAGATGATACCACACCACCCTTATGGCAGAAAGTGAAGAGAAATTAAAGAGCCTTATGACGAAGGTGAAAGAGGAAAGTTTAAAAGGTGGCTTAAAATTTAACATTAAAAAAACTAAGATCATGGCATCCAATCCCATCCCTTCATGGCCAATAAATGGGGAAATAATTGAAACAGTGACAGATTTTATTCTCTTGGCCTCCAAATCATGGAGAATAATGACTGCAGTCATGAAATTAAAAGATGCTTGCTCCTTTGGAAAAAAAAAAAAACTATGGCAAACCTAGATGGCATATTAAAAAGCAGAGACATTACTTTGCCAACAAAGGTTCATATAGTCAAAGCTGTGGTTTTTCCATTAGTCATGTATGAATGTGAGAGTTGGTCCAAAAAGAAGACTAAGCACCAAAGAATTGATGTTTTCAACTGTGGTATTGGAGAAGACTATTGAGAGTTCCTTGGCTGCAAAGAGATCAAACCAGTCAATCCTAAAGGAAATCAATCCTGAATAATCATTGGAAAGACTGATACTGAAGCTGAAGCTCCAATACTTTAGCCACCTGATGCAAAGAGCTGACTCATTAGAAAAGACCCTGATGCTGGGAAAGATTGAAGGCAGGAGGAGAAGGGGATGACAGAAGATGAGAGTGTTGGATGGCATCACTGACTTGATGGACATGAGTTTGAACAAGCTCCAGGAGATGGTGAAGGACAGAGAAACCTGGCATGCTGTAGTCCATGAGGTCACAAAAAGCTGGACGTGACTGAATGACTGAACAGCAATTGGTAGGTTCATCAACCATCTCCAAAATGGAGCTGAACAAGTTGACATCGTTAGTGTGTGGTAGAATCATGCTAACAGGGTCCTTAAAACCACGCACACCCATAGAGTGAGACCTGTCAGAACAGACCTAGATAAAGCAGGTTTTAGAATAATGCCTGCTCAAAACTGGATCCCTCCCTTCATTGTTCCAAGCCTGTGAATATTTTTTGCCTTAAGGAAATAAGGGTAATAGACTGCACCTGCATTTCCAGAGAAGTTTCTGGAATCTTTCAGGACATGAGTTCAAGTAAACTCTGAGAGTTAGTTGGTAATGGACAGGGAGGCCTGGCGTGCTGCAGTCCATGGGGTCGCAAAGAGTCACACACGAATGAGTGACTGAACTAAACTGATTCTTAGATTCAATTATTTATTAATTCATTTAGTTGCAAAAAATGTTTCATGGAAAAGTTAGAATATGTTGGACACTTCTTGACCCTGGAGGGCTTCCAGACTACAACACAGAAGACAAGGAATTAGAATTTACTGAGAGATATTTCAACATAAATGTGTCCCAACAATTGCTGCAGAAGCACAGAAAGGAGGAGGGCTCAGTTCTGGCACCCTATGGAAGAAATCACAATAATCAGGATACTTAACATCTCTCTACTTCGGCAGGTCACAGCATCCTAATGAGGTACCAAAGTTGGTGTTAGCAGAACTGTCTCCTAATCACAGCAATCAATAGGAAACATGCATATTGCACATTCCTGAAGATTTCCAATGTCCCTAAACACAAGGAAGAATTGTGTTGAATAAATCTGTGTTTAAAGCAGCACTCCTCAAATTCCTTTTACCAGAAAATACTTATTTCATGGAATATCAACAATGGCATTATTAGTCTATAAAACATCGCTCGAGCATTTCATTTATGTATAATAATACTGTTTTATGGATTTAGAAAACATATTGAGTATTTCAGTCATAGCTGAGGATAAAATGCAAAAAAAAATGGCCTCACAAAATTAGCATACTAGTCAACAATTAAGTCTATATTTGATTTAAGTAGACTATTTACACATAAATCCCACAGGTATCCTTATAGAGGAAAAGAATTTCATTCTGCCACAGAAAATTTTTTTAGATTTATTTCTCATAATACATTTTATTATGCAAAATATTTTTTTCAAATGAGTTGATTTATTTTTACCAATACAATGGCCCATAAAAAATTAAAAATTAAAAGATTATTATTATTTGGGAAAAAAAAGCCATGACAAACATAAACAACATATTAAAAGGCAGAGAAATCACTTTGCCAACAAAGGTCCATATAATCAAAGCTATGTTTTTTCCAGTAGTCATGTACAGATGTGAGAGTTGGACCATAAGGAAGGCTGAGCACAAAAGAATTGATGCTTTTGAACTCTGGTGCTAGAAGAGTCTTGAGAATCCCTTGGGTTGCAAAGAGAGCAAACCAATCAATCCTGAAGAAAATCACCCTGAATGTTCATTAGAAGGACTGATGCTGAAGCTGTAGCTCCAGTTCTTTGGCACCTGATTTGAAGATCTGACTCATTGGAAAAGATCCTGATGCTGGGAAGGATTGAGGGCAGGAATAGAAGGTGGTGACAGAGGAAAAGATGGTGGGATGGCGTCACAGACACAATGGACATGAATTTGAGCAAACTCCAGGATATAGTGAAGGACAGGGAAGCCTGGAGTGCTGCAGTCTATAGGGTCCTGAAGAGTTGGACATGACTTAGTGACTGAACAACAACAACAACGATTTTTAAAAGCTTTACAACCATAGTCAATCTTTGTACTACTGCATTGGTAAAGAAAATATCCTTTTGGATGATTAAAAAGTCCAATTTACATGATTACAAATTAATAGTCATTACATTCACTGTCAGCCACTGATGAGCATTAACTACAACACAGTTCTCACAAGCAGGTGGTTGTTGATTATTGACATAATATGGATTATGTTAATCAATGAATGGTTTTATTAGTAGAATGTGTTTCTACAAAATAAATAACATAAAAAGAAACTCTTTTTGAGATTTCTTTATTTGGTGATCACTTTTTATGTTTTAATATCTCCAAGTATGAAAACAAAACAAGTCCCTATTCTTACATGAGTTCATCTACTGATAAAAAAAAATATTTGGCTTTTATACTCTTTAAGATCAACATAATTCAAATAGGTTACACATCGTTGAATACGTTTCCTCACATAATTCTTAGCCTCTATCTATGTAAAATCTTTAGAGTGGCCTCACAAATATCATTTCAGTTTTGGGAGATCTGATCTGATAGCTCGCTTAGGGAATTCCAAGTTATCATATTCTTCTTTCTGTAGAAACTCAAAGTTAATAGGATTCATGTTCAGAACTAATGGATCTGAAAAAGAGGTTCTATAATCCCATTAAAATACTAAAGTAACATCATGGCAAATGTTCAACTTTTCCTTGTTGATGAGCTTCTTCATAATTCTTTTTAAGTAAGCAAAGCATTTTTATTATAGCTATTCATTTAGCCAAAACCAATTTTGCAGAGAAAACTTAGCCTCTAGTGACAATTAAGGCTTTCAGGAAGGTGCATCAGGAATAAATAAGATTATTTCTAATATATAGAAATTGAGTCCATTGCTGTGGATAGAGTGAAATGGTAGAGTGGGACTGGAGCCCACCAAGAGCTCAAAGTCATGACATGCCTACACACATGTCTATATGTTATTTTATATGTGTGGGGTTTTTGTTTGTTTGTTTGTTTGTTCTGTCATATCCAGCATGAATTTGGAGAAGGCAATGGCAATCCACTCCAGTGTTCTTGTCTAGAGAATCCCAGCAATGGCAGAGCCTGTGGGCTGCTGACTATGGGGTTGTACAGAGTTGCACACGACTGGAGAGACTTAGCAGCAATAGCAGCAGCAGCATGAATTAGGTGTCAACATTTAAGACTACTTGATAAGTATTCATAAAACACAACTGTGCTTTATGGCATTTCACAATGTGAAAGGTCACCCACAGTGTTCTGATGGCATTTAAGAGGATCCTAGTTAAATAACTTTCTTTTTATAAACAAGTGTTATTCCTTGTTTTCAATTTCTTAACTCAATCTGCTGCTGCTGCTGCTAAGTCGCTGCAGTCTATCGACTCTGTGCGACCCCCATAGACAGCAGCCTACCAGGCTCCATCAACCCCCGGATTCTCCAGGTGAGAATACTGGAGTGGGTTGCCATTTCCTTCTCCAATGCATGAAAGTAAAGAGTGAAAGTGAAGTCGCTCAGTCGTATCCGACATTTCGCGACCCCATGGACTGCAGCCTACCAGGCTTCTCTGTCCATGGGATCCAGGCAAGAGTATTGGAATGGGTTGCCATTGCCTTCTCCGAAACTCAACCTAATGATGTCAATAATATGTACTCCTTTTTTCCCAAGGATATTAAAGCAATTGATGTATTATCTTTCTTGCTGGCTCTCACAATCATTGTGAGATATTATTACTCCAAGTTTTTAAAGGAGGAGTAGATATTATTATTTAAAGAGGGTAAATATTATTCATGTTTTTAAACAAATTGATCTACTATGGAACTTATTTGTAAAATGGAAAAGTACTGAAAAACTTCAGAAGCATTAGGCCAGATGTCTAGTCTCTAGGTATGTTGCCAACACCAGGTACTTTGAGATGGACTGTCTTCATTTCTGCCTCACAACCTCATCACAGAGTCTGTGTAAGAATTTTCATCACTCTAACCCTTACCTCCTTTGGATGTGACCTTGGGAAACTGCTTTTATTTAATTGGCCCTACTTTTCTCTGTTGGGAAATATGTAAAAGTGTTATTTATATCACTCTCCGACTTTTACATAATGTAATAAATATGTTTATATATTTAAAATTCATAAATATTGTTCAAGAGCATGAGTGACTGCTTGAGTTTCCTGGGGTTGCCCAAACAGTGCCACAAACTAGATGGCTAAACAATAGAAGTTTATTCTCAGTTTTGAAGGCTGGGAACTGAAATTCAAGTGCCACCAGGTTGAGCACCTTGAAGCAAATATCTGACCCAGACCTCTCTCTTCTTGGCTTATAGATGGCATTCTTTCTGTGTCCGTGTCAGTGTCCAAATTTCACCTTTTGTATAAAGACTCCAGTCATATTGGATTAGAGCTCACCCTACCCTAGTTTGACTTCACTAATTACATCTACAATGACTGCATTTCCAATTAAGGTGACACTCTGTAGTGCTGGGTGTTAAAACTCCAATATTTTTAAAAATAAAACTTTAAAAAACCAAGAGTGGCCTTATGATTGCAACTGAACCTTGACTACCTGGGAGACCAAAGGTAGTCTAGCAGTTTCCCATGCTTGTTCAGCTGGGGCAGCAAGAAGGGACACTCTTCCAGGTGCTCATGGCCTCATCAAGCAGCCCTACTTGTTTCATTTCGAGTATCCACCAGCCTCAGGCCCTGGTGGATGGAAGTAATCTTTTATACTGGCAAAAACACACTTGGCACAGGCAGATATGTGCTGAAGACACTGCTTCACATTAATCAGTGGGACCAGTTGGTGAGGCTGAGATCTTGACATCTGATTGGCTTATATATCCTTAACAGATAGATATATTCAAGAGGATCATGAATATGGCTATCTCTGCTAACTCCAGGCTCAAAGTTTGGGGCCTGGAACAAACAAAAGTTCTGAGAAGATACTAGCCTCACCTGGGACCCAATACAGCATCCTCGACCCCATGCATTTTAACCCATAACAGTAACCTAGAAAATATCACACACTGTGAGGGTTAGTGTTTCAGTTGCATTTTGAAGTAAAACTTTCTCTTTATCCTGGATACACTCTTCATACTTGGATTCTCTAGTGGCATTCAAGATCGAAGTCCTCTCCCAAGAGGACCTCTTACATTTACTGTGAACAATACAGGGCACAGGCCATTGCTTCTGAGTATGTGGGTGGCCTGCTGACTGGCAGCTTTGGTATCACTTGGGAGCTAGTAAGAAACTGAGACTTCTGGACCTCGTCTCAAACCTTTTGGATCAGAATCTCTCAGGGACGCACCAAGGATTCTGGATTTCACAACCCCTCCAGGTGATTCTGATGATACCAAATTTTGGCCTGCTGGGTGAGGCAGACCAGACTGTAGCTAGTGTATGGAATAAAAATCACCTTCCTGTATGATCACAGCCAATGGAGAATAATCCTCTATTGACTTCTGACTGTCTCAACAATGTTATGCATTGTTTAGGTTACTGATGCTCTTGAACAGTCTTTGTATAGTCTTCCTGCCTTCCTGAACTGTTCCCCCAAAGATGATTACAGAAGGCCTTTCCTTTGTAATAGCCAAAAGCCATGCTGCATATTGAAAATTGGAAAATTTAAATCTTCTATCTTTCTATCATCTGTCTATCTACCTACCTACCTATCAAATCCACAAAGTATAACAAGAAATACCTCTACTAGACTATTATTCTGACCATTTAAATGTATATGTCAAAATATTCACTGAGTATAAACCTGCAGAGAACTCAAGAAAAGTATATTTTGGAATTATTCAAAATATATCAGTGGCAAAGCATCTGATGTGGGTTTTTGATAAGCTTTATTAGTTAAAAAAAAACAAATATTTATAGATATATGTATATGTACAAGTTAGTATATATACATCTATTTCCTTGCTCAATCAGCTGAGATCCTAAAAGCAGATACCTCAGCACCAATGATTCAAATATTGGTTTTCAGTACCATTGTCCAATAAAAAGAACCAAAAATCATTGAATAAATAGCTATTTGTAGGACTGAGGCAAGAAATATAGATGAGCCTGTAGCATCTTGTAGTGCAAGGAAGAAAGAAAATGCTAACACACACATACAAACAAAACGATGGTGGTATGTCAAAGGGGCATATGAGCCAACTAAAAGACATTGCAATTATCAAAGTTGAAAAGTTTGAGCAATAAAATAAAGTATTTTATTACACCCCACATAAAATACATATCCATGCATCTCCACTATACAAATGTGATTAAATAAATAAATAGGAGAAAGGACTAAAAGAACCAAAAATCATTGAATAAATAGCTATTTGTAGGACTGAGGCAAGAAATATAGATGAGCCTGTAGCATCTTGTAGTGCAAGGAAGAAAGAAAATGCTAACACACACATACAAACAAAACGATGGTGGTATGTCAAAGGGGCATATGAGCCAACTAAAAGACATTGCAATTATCAAAGTTGAAAAGTTTGAGCAATAAAATAAAGTATTTTATTACACCCCACATAAAATACATATCCATGCATCTCCACTATACAAATGTGATTAAATAAATAAATAGGAGAAAGGACAAATTTTCTGTGCATAAGAATTCCAAGTAATTTATGCAGATATTAATGCTCAGGCATTAATCTTCGACTCCTCAAGTGTAGACTACTTTTAATGACTTCTTTCCAATGAATATAGAGTAAAAAGGAAGGCAGAGGGTAATTTTACAGAACAGACATCTGACAAATACATCTTCAACCAGGAGATGGAGATAAACATTAACAGTCCTATAATGTTGATGATACATATTCTTGATATAATGTGATGAAAATGACATTGCACCTCTGATGTTTTCCTCCCCAAATCAAATATCCTCAAACTAATAAATAAGAAAACATCAGGCATTCACAATCAAGGAATAGTCTACATAACTTACCAACACTTCTTGAAACTGTCAGTTCAGTTCAATTCAGTCGCTCAGTAATGTCTGACTCTTTGCAACCCTATGAAGCATGCCAGGCCTTCCTCTTTTTCGCTTCTCTTCTTTCATAGCTATTTGTAAGGCCTTTCGCTTTTCTTTTAACTGGAAGATAGTGCTTTACAATGTTGTGCTGATCTCTGCTGAACAAGAAAGGGAGTCAGTCATAATTCTACATACATCCCCTCCTTCATGACCCTTCCTCCCCACCTCCCATCCTACACGTCTAGGTCATCACACAGTGCCAGGCTGGGCTCTCTGTGTTGTATATCAGCTTCCCACTAGCTTTCTGTTTTACACATGATAGTGTATATATGTCAGTGCTACTGTTTTGGTTGCTGTCTTTTGAATTTATGCTATTACACTCCCACAGAAGCAGGGAGATAGGGGAACTAATTTTCTTTATAATTAGATTTCAAAGGGAAGGCTTTGTGAAAATCATTCTTTGGTTGTAAAAAGGATGAAAGACTTGGAGAAGATTTATCTATATTTACTAATTAAAGAAGCAGGCTGGAATTCCCTGCTGGTTCAATGGTTACGACTCTGTGCTTCCACTGCAAGGGGCACGGGTTCAGTCCCTGGTCAGGGGACTAAGATTCCCACATGCCCATGGCGTGGCCAAAAAACAAAGGAATAGAAAAAGAATTTAAAAGTTTTCTAATGTATGTACTCTATAAAAGAGAGTGAAGACAGATTGATAGAAACTCATTTAAGATGAGGGGGAAGCTTAAGGTAGTCTTAGTCAATGAATATCCAACATTTCCACTGTTGTTACAACTTTGCAATTCTTAAGGTTTTGATTGTGATGTGGGAAGCTAACCTCCACACTGAGCAGGAGTTTTAAATTATGGTTACAAGTAACTTGAATTATAAACTCAAATGTCATTGTTAATAGTGAGAGGCAAGGTAATAAATCTGGAATGGTACAGTCACAGGTAAGCATACCTCAGGAGCATTGTTAGATTTAGCTAACAAAATATCAACAGCAAATCAGCAAAAGGCAGAAGGAGATATATGTATACAAAAGCTGATCCACTTCATTGCTCAGCAGAAATTAACATAAGAGTGTAAAGCATCTGTGAAGTGAAGTGAAGTGAAGTCACTCAGTTGTGTCCAACTCTTTGCAACCCCGTGGACTGTAGCCCATCAGGCTCCTCCGTCCATAGAATTCTCCAGGCAAGAATCCTGGAGTGGATTGCCATTTCACAAAATTGAAAAAGATGCATGTACCCCAGTGTTCATTGCAGCACTGTTTATAATAGCTAGGACATGGAAGCAACCTAGATGTCCATTGACAGATGAATGAATAAAGAAGCTGTGGTACATATAAAGAGTGGAATATTACTCAGTCATAAAGATGAACAAATTTCAGTCAGTTGTCATGAGGTAGATGAATCTAAAACTTGTTATGCAGAGTGAAGTAAGTCAGAAAGAGAAAAACAAGTTTTGTGTAATAACAGATATATATATATAAATATAGGAAAATGGTACTGGTGAACCTATTTTCAGGGCAGGAATACAGACTCAGACATAGAGAACAGATTTATGAACACAGAAGGGAAAGGAGAGGGTGGGATGAATTGAGAGCAGCATTGAAAGAAACACATTACCATATGTAAAACAGATGGCCAGTGGGAAGCTGCTGTATACAAAGAGCTCAACCAGGTACTCTGTGACAGCCTAGAGGGATGACATGGGGTAGGAGGTGGGAGGGAGACTCAAGAGGGAGGGAACATATGTATAATTATGGCTGATTCCTGTTGAGGTATGCCAGAAAAAAAACACAACATTGTAAAGCAATTATCCTCTACTTAAAAATAAATAAATTCTAAAAAAATAGTCAGTTCCCACAATTGAAAATCATGATTCTTTTCCCAGTTGCCAGACCCAAGACTGTTTTCAGTCTCAAAGCTTAGAAATTAAATGGATTAAATAGCAGATAAGCCACCCCTTATGGAAGCCCATTCTTGTTCTTCAAAATGATAACACTCTTCAAGGACATAACTTGATGGGCAGTTGATTCCACTGGACTCCAGTCTTGGTGTGAGCAGCGATTCTTCTTTACTAAGTTGAATATTTGTGTGTTTATGTTTGCCTTTCCTGCCTGCAGTGCCTTGGCAAACACACCATCGAAAGACAACATATCATCCAATGTTGGTTTTTTACCATTTATTTATTTATATTTCCTTTTGGTTGTGCTGGGTCTCCCTTATTGCACGTGCACTTTCTCTAGCAGTGGCAAGCATGGGCTACTCTCTAGTTGCAAGGGTAGTGATAAGTGAGGGCTTCTCCTTGTGGTGACTTCTCCTGCTGTGGAGCACAGGCTCTAGCATGGATGGGCTTCAGTAGTTAAGGCTTCTGAGCTCTAGAGCACAGGCTCAGTAGTCTTGGCACACAGGCTTACTTGCCCCATAGCATGTGAAATCTTACTGGGCCAGGGATCAAACCTCAGTGCCCTGAACTGGCAGGTAGACTCTCAGTCACTGGACCACCAAGGAAGTTCCATTCAATTTCTTTATGGTGAAGAAGATGGGAAAATAAACATCCATCAAGACATCTAGTTGTTTGAACATTTTCTGTACCCCCTGAAGCTCCTTAGCATCATATATCTCCAGAGTGGCAATTCTGTGATTCAGTTCCTACTCTCCTGAATTCTAATCCAGCACTCTTTACTGGCACAATACCTGAATATACGTCCCCTTTCATTCAGATTTGGTCACCATTTGGATCTTGTGTTTCAACCTCAGTAAATTCACCTAGAATAAGGCAGCTAGACCCAACAATTTATGAGTGGCAATCTGTGATTCAGTTCCTACTCTCCTGAATTCTAATCCAGCACTCTTTACTGGCACAATACCTGAATATACGTCCCCTTTCATTCAGATTTGGTCACCATTTGGATCTTGTGTTTCAACCTCAGTAAATTCACCTAGAATAAGGCAGCTAGACCCAACAATTTATTAGCATCTGACCTGTTCTAATCTTCTTGGCCTTGCAGTTTTTCTGTCCTAGTGATACATGTTCAAACCTTATTTTGGAAGCATACTAAGTATATGCAGAAAAGTTCAACCATGCTGAAAATCAAATAAATAATTTATTTGTCAGTGTATTTTCTGTTTGGACATAGAGCGTGGTCTGATAAATGCTGAAATCCAGGATTTAAGTTCTATGAGGGCAAAGATTTTTGTCTTTTTTTCCCTCCCTTCACTTCTGTGTTCCAGATATTTGCATCAGTCTGGCACACTGAGAATTGCTCAGTAAGTATGGTTGAATAAATGAATTTGGCAAGAACTAGCAATGGTATTAAGAACAGGCAATATTTCATAACTCCCATTCAACTGTTCTGAGTCTGTACTTGAAGTGGCTGATATCAACCTGCAGAACTGGAAATCCAATCCATTTACAGTGATGGATAAGTAAGAGGAAGGATGCAGAGAGCAGAACGAGGTTAATAGAGACAACACTGTAAGAGGTGAAGACAAAGTACTCACTAGGCAATTTTGACCAAAGCCCCTTGTGGAGGATAGATGAGAAACAAAACTCAGTGTGACTAAAAGGCAAAATTTCTTATTGGAGAGAGTGTGGAGAAAAGGGTACACTCCTATACTGGTGGTGAGAATGTAAATTGGTACAGCCACTATGGAGATTCCTTAAAAAACTAAATATAGAAGTTCATATAGAATATATGATCCCACAATTCCACTCCTTGGCATATATCGAGAGAAAACCGTAATTCAAAAAGATGGTACAGGGAGGGAAGTGGGAGGGGGGTTCAGAATGGGGAACATGTGTACACCCATGGCAGATTCATGTTGATGTATAGCAAAACCAATACAATATTGTAAAGTAATCAGCCTCCAATTAAAATAAATAAATTTAAAATTTAAAAAAAGAAAGTAAAAAAAAAAGATACATGCTCTTCAATGTTTATTGCAACACTATTCACCAAAACTGGGACAAGGAAGCAACCCAAATGTCCATCAATAGAGGAATGATTGAAGATGTGTACATATATACAATGGAATATTACTCAGTTATAAAAAAGAACAAAATTATGCCATTTTCAGTAACATAGATGGACCTAGAAATTATCAAACTAAGTGAAGTCAGTCATACAAATATATAGTATCACTTACATGTGGAATCCAATAAAAAATGATACAAACAAACTCACAAAACAGAAAGACTCACAGATCTCAAAATCAACCTCATGGTTACCAAAGGGAAGTATGGGGGGCAGGGGTAGTGATAAATTGGGAGATTAGAGTGAACATATATACACTACTATGTATAAAATAGACAACTAATAAGGACCTACTGAATAGCACTAGGAACCCTACTCAATATTCTGTAATCATCTATGTGAGAAAAGAATCTGAGAAAGTATGGATATATACATTTAACTGATTCACTTAACTGTATAGAAGAAACTAACACAACATTGTGAATCAACTATACTCCAATAAAAATTTTTAAAAATATTCTGTTGTAACCTATACAAGAAAAGATTCTGAAAAATAATAGATATGGGTACATGTATAACTGATTCACTTTGCTGTGCACCTGAAATTAACACAACATTGTTAATCAACTATACTTCAATAAAAAAACTTTTTTAAAGAGGCAAGATTTCAAACACTTGAATGTCGATATAGTATACTGAGTAAATGCAACCTGTTGAGTAATGAAGCATAGGTCTACATTCTAAAATTCAATCAGTGGTCATTAAAAAACACTTTCTCTACATATGTAAAATTATTAAATAATAGTTGATAGTCTAAAGTCCATGAAATGTGTTTCTAAGACAATTCTGAAATTGTTCAATGAGCTGAATGAAAGATATCTTCATTAAACTGTATATGCTCTGCTTAAATAAAATACATGTTTATTCAAATCACACATACAAGAAAGAGGCAGGATTTCTTTAGCCAACTACTGCTATCACTGTCAGCTCAAAACCCTTGGATCAGTGTTCCCATCACTGAACACAGAGTGTTCTTCCAAGGACCTTTCGTAGAGCCCTCTTGATGTCCCTGTTCCTCAGGCTGTAGATGAAAGGGTTCAGCATGGGGGTGACCATAGTGTACATCACCGAGGCGATCATGCCTCTCCAGGAAAATGAATCAGAACTGATATACACACCAAGGCCTGTCCCATAGAACAAAGAAACCACAGTCAGGTGAGATGCACAGGTAGAAAATGCCTTATATTTCCCATGAGCTGATGGGATTCTCAGAATGGAGGAGACAATGCGGGTGTAGGAGAAAAGGATCCCTGAGAAGGGAACAATGCCAAGAAAGGCAATCACCACATACTGCAGGATGTAATTGATGAGCGTGTCTGAGCAGGCAAGTGTGAGGATCTGAACAAGTTCACAATAAAAGTGTGGAATAACCCAGCTGGTACAGAAGGACAGCCGTAATGTCAGCAGACTCTGGATCAGAGAGTATGACAAGCTAATGAACCAAGACACAAGAACCAGCAGACCACAGAGGCAAGGGTTCATGATGACTGTGTAGTGCAGGGGGTGACAGATGGCCACAAAGCGGTCATAGGCCATCACAGTCAGGAGTAAAGTGTCCATAACTCCAAAAACCATGAAAAAATACATCTGGGTGATGCAGCCTGCATAGCTGATAGATTTGCTCTGTGTCTGGATATTCACCAGCATCTTTGGAACTGTGGTGGAAGTGAAACAGACATCGGCAAAGGACAGGTTGGAGAGGAAAAAGTACATGGGGGTGTGGAGGTGGGAGTCTGAGCTGATGGCCAGGATGATGAGCAGGTTCCCAAGGACAGTGACCACAAACATAGATAGAAACAGCTCAAATAAGATGTGCTGGTCCTCTGAGACTTGGAAAAATCCCAGGAGTGAAAATTCTAAAACATGTGTTTGATTTCCCGGTTTCATATTGTTGATGCATCCACTAGAGGATTGAAGAAGAGGGGATAAAAACATGAAATAACCACTGGACCAACTGTAGAGTCTCTCTCTGTTATTTGCTCAGTCATGTCTGACTCTTTCTGATCCTATGGACTGTAGCCCGCCAGGCTCCTCTGTCCATGGAATTCTCTGGGCAAGAATACTGGAGTGGGTAGCCTATCCCTTCTCCAGGGGATCTTCCTAACCCAGGGATCGAACCCAGGTTTCCTGCATTGCAAGCAGATTCTTTCCTGTCTGAGCCACTAGGGAAGCACATAGAGTCTCTCTACTTCTTTAATTTATTAAAGTGAAAGATTGGGCATAAAAACATTAACATGACAAAGCTTCAGAATCCTATATTGTTATTTGTCTATACAGTATTTCAACCACTGTCTACTGACCTTTGGGATATTAATTCATCCTCTTGACTCTGGCTTGTTGTTGGTCAGTCACTACGGTGTATCTGATTCTTTGCAACTGCATGGACTGCAGCCCACCAGGCTCCTCTGTCCATGGGATTTTCCAGGCAAGAATACTGGAATGGGTGGCCATTTCCTTCTCCAGAGTATCTTCCTGATGCAGGGATCAAAATCGCATCTGCTGGATTGCAGGCAGATTCTTTACCACTGAGTCACCAGGGAAGCCTCTATCTCTGGCTTAGGATCATCAAATCTAAAAAGTTAGTGCAGGACTTCCCTGGTGGTCCAGTGGATATGAATTCACCTGCCAATGCAGGGAACATGGGTTTGATCTCTGGTCCAAGACCCCACATGTTGCAGCACAATTAAGCCCATGTGCCACAACTGCGGAAGCCCTCATGCTCTAGAGCTCATGCTCCACAGAGAAGCCACCACAACTAGCCCACTCACTGCAACTGGAGAAAGCCCCATGCAGCTCCAAATACCTAGTGTAGAGAAAAATAAATAAGTATATTTTATAAAAAAAAATTAATTAAAAGTTAAGAGCAACTTTGAAACTTAGAGATAAATGGTTCATTCATGCTCTAAAGCAAAAGTAGGACATGAGGCCCAGTGAAATACAGTAACTTGTTCTAGTTTATTTGCCTTGTCTGGGACCCAGAAAGGACTCAGTTAACAACTATGCCTCAGATGAGAAAATTTGAGAGAATATCTCAACTATCTGGACAGAGTATTGTGGGATGAGTAGAATTAAGGTTTATTTCTTATGGAAAAATGAAGAAAATATTTTCACTAAATAATAAAACACATTTACAAATGTTTAGGGGCTTCAGTTGGTAAAGAATCTGCCTGCAATGCTGGAGACCCTGGTTCAATTCCTGGGTTGGAAAGATCCTCTGGAGAAGGGATAGGCTGCCCAGTTCAGTATTCTTGGGCTTCCCTTGTGGCTTAGCTGGTAAAGAATCCACCTGCAGTGAAGGAGACCTGGGTTCAATCCCTGGGTCAGGAAGATATCCTGGAGAAGGGAAAACCTACCACTCCAGTTTTCTGGCCTGGAGAATTCCATGGAATATATAGTCCATGGTATTGCAAAGTCAGACACGACTGAGCAAGTTTCACCTACAAATGTTTAATGCCTGGTATGACAAGGACATTGAGGGCACGAGGAGAAAGGAGTGGTAGAGGATGAGATGGTTAGATAACATTATTGACTCAATGGACATGAGTTTGAGAAAATTCCAGAAGATGGTGAAGGACAAGGAAGGCTGGCATGGTACAGTCCATGGGCTCACAAAGAGCTGGACATGACTGACTGTCCAAACAACAAATACCAAGATGATAATTATCTCATAGAAACAGGGCTATATGCTTCCTGGACATTTGTCATATGATGAAACAGCCTTCACCTGGGAAGTTAAGGGACTGGTTTAAATGTCCAAAGAAAATGTGTCCACCAAGTCTTAAACCATTTCAGTACCATTAGATACTAGAATGGTCACAAACAAAATTTTGTTCTCTATGCTGTTGTTGCTGCTGCTAAGTCGCTTCAATCGTGTCTGACTCTGTGCGACCCCAGAATCAGCAGCCCACCAGGCTCCCCCGTCCCTGGATTCTCCAGGCAAGAACACTGGAGTGGGTTGCCATTTCCTTCTCCAATGCATGAAAGTGGAAAGTGAAAGTGAAGTCACTCAGTCGTGTCTGAATCCTAGTGACCCCATGGACTGCAGCCTACCAGGCTCCTCTGTCCATGGGATCTGCCAGGCAAGAATACTGGAGTGGGGTGCTCATTAAATATTGCGAGGAAAGAAATTGTACCAGGATATGTTCATATGAACCTGAAAGGATGAGTCATATGTGGCACCCACATTACAGTGATGCTTAGAATGGAGCTAAGAAGATGAGGACACTCATCTAGAGTCCACCTGCCCTCTGATTCTCACCACCCCTGGTCCTGAGGGTCCTTTACCCAAAGTAATAGACCCTATAACCAGCAATTAAAGATAACATAAGATCATACAGTGATTGATACTGAAGGACAAGGAAGCCTGGCATGCTGCAGTCCATGGGGTCACAGAGAGTCTGACACAACAGTGACTGAACAATACAATGACTCTCAGTGTTCTGTTTGCCTTTTACAAGTCTTTCTGCACACTTGCTATTCTGTAATGCCTCTAATTACACAGGAGAAGGACCACCATTGGCTATCATCACTGTCAGTCTTAGGTATTAAAATCCAAGTCCCCTAAGTTTTCTTAGGAGGATGAAGAATGGGTCAAATGGATGAAGGGGGTACAAATGAGCAAACTTCCAGTTATGAAATAAATAAGCTGTGGGGTTTACTGTATAACATGGAGACTATTTGCATATTTGAAAGCTGCTAAGAAAGTAGAATTTAAAAGTTCTCATCACAAGAAAAAACTTTGTAATTTTTTTCTTGAGTTTGTGATCTTGTGACTTGGTCTTGGCTGGCTTGTTGCAATCATTTGAAATATTGAGTATTGAATGTCCTCAATATTGAATCATTTTGATATACATCTGAAAATAATATAGTGTTATATGTCCATTGTCAGTCAATAATTAAAAATAACTCAAGGCAGATAGTGTCTTTGGAAAGATAAAAATGACCATATCATATGCAACTTGTTTAACTACACATGAGTATCTTCATTCTATCTGACTTTGGGGGAGATGGGCAGTTCACAATTGTCTATAATGGCTTTTGATCAGTTGAAAGGCAGTCCAATTTCCATGACTTATATTTGAAGTATGATAGGTTGTAAAAAGATTTCTGTGACTTTTAATAAATGTAGATTGTTCTCTTGCATTCCAACTTGCTTTATTCAGCAAAGTAGTAGAGAATATATGAGAGTGCCTGAGATTCTAGGTATTCCCTGGAGTGTGCTGTGTAAGTTAATGGATCAACTGCCTTGAAAGAGAGGAAAGTAATTTTGTCTCCTACTGATCTGTTGTGGGCTTCCCAGGTGGCACTGGTGATAAAGAATGAGTGAATTAATAAGTAGATGAGTGTACAAACCAGTATTTCTCCATTGTTGCTCATCAAAATCTCTAGGTGTCTATGACTCCCAAACATTCAGCAACTCTTGCCCTCAAGGAAGTTACTATGTGGAAAGAAGATAAAAGAAATAAGATGTTAATATTAAGAGAAGAGAGATAGAAAGAGAGACAAAAAAGGAATATAAACTTTCTGCACATTAAATAATCAAGTCCAGACTTCCCTGCTGGCTCAGTTGTAATCAATCTGCCTGCCAGTGCAGGAGACAAGAGTTCTATCCCTGGTCTGGAAAGATTCCACATGCAGTGGAGCAACTAAGCCCATGCACCACAACTACAGAGCCCATACTGTAGAATCTGGAAATAGCAACTACTGAGCACCTAGAGCTCATGTTGTGCAACAGAGGAAGCCACCACAATGAGAAACCCATGCACCACAACTAGAGAATACCCGCTGCTCTTTGCAATAAGAGAAAAAAGCCTGCACAGCAACAAAGATCCACAAAGCCAAAAATAAATTAAATGGGCAACATGCTCATTCCCAATGTTGAACCATCCCTAGTTCCAACAATTTAGCCTATTTGCTCTGGCCATGATATTTACTTATTCTTTCACTTGGGATCTTTCTTCTTTCAGTTTTAATTTTTTTATTGAAGTAGAGTTGATTTAAAATGTTGTGTCATTTCTGCTGAAGAGTGAAATGATTCATTTATACATTTACATTGTTTTCTATATTCTTTTCCATTATGGTTTATCACAGGATATTGAATATAGTTCTCTGCATTATACAGTAGGACCTTGTTGTTTGTCCATTCTATCACCTGGGGTCTTTACCCAGGAAAGTATCAGCAATTGCTTTTCTACACTCCTTGTCTGAAACCATCAAATGTATCTCTGGCTTCCTGTCCTAATTATCTAAAGGCACAAACTGAAGGTAACTGAGAGACTAAATAGGGAAATTCCACATTTGCAAGAAGTTTCACAAAGGATGACTTATCACACAGCTACTTTTCTGTGATGATAAGTAAAGATACTCATCGTCTTCTGATTTCCCTTTCTGGAATTTCTTCAATATTTATATTCTAAGTCCTTTCACTTTTGCTGCTGCTATTGCTAAGTCGCTTCAGTTGTGTCCTACTCTGTGTTACCCCATAGACGGCAGCCCACCAGGCTCCACCGTTCCTGGGATTCTCCAGGCAAGAACACTGGAGTGGGTTGCCATTGCCTTCACTTTTGCTAAATACCTTTAATCTCTGAATGAGGAGATCCTTCCTTTTTTGTGCTCTCCCCTCAAGCACTCAAAGACCTCCTTCCAGGACAGAACAATGGTGTGTGTGTGCACAAGCTTAGTCTTTCGACTCTTTGCGATCCCGTGGACTGTAGCCTTCCAGGCTTCTCTGCAAATGGGATGTTATCCCAGCAAGGATACTGAAGTGGCTTGCCATTTTCTCCTCCAGGGGATCTTGCCAACTCAGGGATCGATACCTCATCTCCTGTGTTTCCTGCATTACAGGTGGATTCTTGACCAATGAGCCATCTGAACAATGGCAAGTAAGAGTATAAAGTCACTCATCCCTTTACCTCTGGTTACAGGGCCTAAGGAATTGGAAAGGAAAGAGTCAGAGATTAGGCAGACACTGGACAAATGCCCCCTCTCTCCATCTCAGCATCACCTCATGGGTGACCTTCATCCTTTCAGGATCATACACAAACATCCTGGTGCAAATTTTCTCTTCTTATAAGTATTTATGAACACCATAGAGGATAGTACTTTCCCAGGTAGTGCTAATGGTAAACAATCTGCCTGCCAATGAGATGTAAGAGATGTCAGTTCGATCCCTGGGTTGGGAAGATTCCCTGGACGAGGGCATGCAATTCACTCTAATATTCTTGCCTAGAGAATCCCATGGACAGAGGAACCTGGCAGGCTCTATATATAACTGTATATAAATGTATATAAACTGTATATATAAACTCCATATATATAACTGAGGTGAAATCTCACTCTGTTGTGTCAACTTCACACAAGTAGTGTAGCCATTCACCTTCCCAAGCAATTATCCTCTAGAGCTATTTCTCCATAGACATCATAGGGTTTTCTGTGCCTTGTGCTTAATACATCAATGCCTTTTCCACTCAATCACTTGTTTTTTCTACTTCCCACAATACTTACTGGGATATCAGGCTTGCCAATATGGGATCACTACAGGTCCCAGCTTCCCTGAATCCTGTTCTCTCATGGAGTGTGGATGATGAAGAAGAAGGTCTGCTCCACCAAAAAACAAGGATATAGGGCCAGACACATGATTTGGGGTCTGGTTGATTTCTCCTGGAGAAGGCATTGCGTGTCTTTGGTCTCGCACATAGAGACCTTGGTGACTATAAGTTTATGTGTTGTAGCTTTTGTGCCCCTAGAGACTGAATACCCTCTGAAGCTTGTTAGACAAATTGATCAATGGATCTTCCATTCCCTGTTCAGTTTGACTCCTTAAGGACAACGAGCACACAGGAAAAGATCTCTGACCTGCCCAATTCCTTGTCCCTGTGAGACTTACAGAGGGTCTACCTGTGATTCCTCTATTTTGGGTCTGTTTACTCTGGGAAGAATCACTCTGGTCTCCCTTCAATCTCCTCTTTGAGACAAGTGTCAGCATTTTGGATTTGTCATTTTCACATTAGAAAGATTGCAGAGTACCAATGGGCCTCAGGATTCACAAGGGTAGTTGTCAAACTTAAAAGCCTGCATCAAAATTATCTTGAGAATGTGTTATATCACACACTGCTGAGTCATACCCCAAATTTCTGCCTCAGTAGATTTGGTCTTGAGTTTTTTGGGTGGCCTAGTGGTAAAGTATCCACCTGCCAACACAGGAGACTCAAGTTCAGTCCCTGGGTCAAGAAGATCCACTGGAGAAGGAAATGCCAATCCACTCCAGTACTGTTTCCTGGGAAATCCCATGGACAGAGAAGCCTGGTGGGCTAAACTCCATGGAGTTATGAGCGTTGGACACAACTTAGCAACTAAACAACAAGTTTGGGGCTTGGCTATAATAGTTTGGATTTTTTAAAGTTTCCAAATTTTTCCAGTCCCCATGACAATCTTTTGAGAACCATTGTCCTGAGGTTCAGTTCAATTCAGTCTCACAGTCGTGTCCAACTCTTTGTGACCCCATGAACCACAGCATGCCAGGCCTCCCTGTCCATTACCAACTCCCAGAGTTCACCCAAACTCATGTCCATTGAGTCAGTGATCCCATCCAGCCATCTCATCCTCTGTTGTCCCCCTCTACTCTTGCCTCTAATCCTTCCCAGGATCAGAGTCTTTTCCAATGAGTCAACTCTTCGCATGAGGTAACCAAAGTACTGAAGTTTCAGCTCCAGCATCAGTCCTCCCAAAGAACACCCAGGACTGATCTTCTTTAGGATTGACTTGTTGGATCTCTTTGCAGTCCAAAGGACTCTCTAGAGTCTTCTCCAACAACACAGTTCAAAAGCATTAATTCTTCAGTGTTCAGCCTTCTTTATAGTCCAGCTCTCACATCCCTACATGACTACTGGAAAATCCATAGCCTTGACCAGACGGACCTTTGTTGGCAAAGTCACATCTCTGCTTTTTAATATGCTGTCTAGGTTGGTCAGAACTTTCCTTCCAAGGAGTAAGCATCTTTTAATTTCATGACTGCAATCACCATCTGCAGTGATTTTGCAGCCTAAAAAACTAAAGTCAGCCACTGTTTCCACTGTTTCCCCATTTATTTTCCATGAAGTGATGGGACCAGATGCCATGATCTTAGTTTTCTGAATGTTGAGCTTTAAGCCAACTTTTTCACTCTCCTCTTTCACCTTCCTCAAGAGTCTCTTTAGTTCTTCTTTACTTTCTGCTATAAGCGTGGTGTCATCTGCACATCTGAACTTATTGATATTCCTCCTGGCAATCTTGATTCCAGCTTGTATTTCTTCCAGTCCAGTGTTTCTCATGATCTACTCTACACATAAGTTAAATAAACAGGGTGACAATATACAGCCTTGACATACTCCTTTTCCTATTTGGAACCAATCTGTTGTTCCATATCCAGTTCTAACTGCTGCTTCCTGACCTGCATACAGATTTCTCAAGAGGCAGGTCAGGTGGTCTGGTATTCCCATCTCTTTCAGAATTTTCCACAGTTATTGGGATCACACAGTCAAATAATTTAAGTATTAACCAAACTACCATAAAACTAATGGAAAGGAAGAAAATTTACACAAACATAGGCACAAAATTATACTGATTGTGAGTATATGTATGTGTGTGTGTGTGCATGTGTGTATGTAAAAACTGTGTATATATAGAGAAGAGACTGGTAGAAAATGAAATGAAGTGTGGACAGTGAAAAAAATCCAATTGACTGGGGTTTTCCTTAGTATATAGCTTCCCATCTTATCCCAGACTTACCTACTCAAAATCTCCAGGAGAAAAGTTTAATAATTTACTTTTTAAAAGTATTTATTTTAGATCCTGCAACTTTACTATATTCATTGATTAGCTCTAGTAATTTTCTGGTGGAGTCTTTAGGGTTTTCTATGTAGTGGATCATGTCATCTGCAAACAGTGATTACTAGCATGTGAGATGAGTGCAATTGTGCTGTAGTTTGAGCATTCTTTCTTTGGGATTGGAATGAAAACTGACCTTTTCCAGTCCTGTGGCCACTGCTGAGTTTTCCAAATTTGCTGGCATATTGAGTGTAGCACTTTTACAGCATCATCTTTCAGGATTTGTGATAGACTCCCTTAGTCCCATGCATACCTTCCAGCGTGGTATCTGAATACCAGTGATAATTTTCCCAGGCCAGCAAACCAGCACTCTGGCCTTGAAGCTTCTGAAGGGCTGGCATCTGAGGGAAACCTGGAAGACCAGAGCTTTGCCAGAGGGAAAACAGTAGTGGTGGAAAGGGGGTGGGGTGCTTCTCCTTCCATGGTCCTGCCTCAGATCCACATTATTGGTAGCACAGCTCATAGTTAAAATATATTCAGTATATTTTACAAAATCAAGCGAATCCCAGGTTGCTAGCCTACTAGATGCATTCCCCTCCCTGCAAAGCAGTCCCCCCTCCCAACTTTCCCAAGTCAGTGTGGTTATATTTCAAATGAAATGTCACCAAATATTAATGCATATTAGATGCATCATATCCTACTAAACCTTAGAATGCAGAAAAACGTATTTACATCAACAAAATTATGTTTCCTCCAGCAAAAGCACTTTAACATTGCATTCAATAGACATACAATGAAAAGTACTTGATTTTCAAGCGAATCCCAGGTTGCTAGCCTACTAGATGCATTCCCCTCCCTGCAAAGCAGTCCCCCCTCCCAACTTTCCCAAGTCAGTGTGGTTATATTTCAAATGAAATGTCACCAAATATTAATGCATATTAGATGCATCATATCCTACTAAACCTTAGAATGCAGAAAAACGTATTTACATCAACAAAATTATGTTTCCTCCAGCAAAAGCACTTTAACATTGCATTCAATAGACATACAATGAAAAGTACTTGATTGTTTTTTTCTTGAGTGACAGTGGCTAATAAATTTGATTCTGGAGTCAAAATGTCTGGCCTTGAAGCCTGGATCCATGCTTTGGCCTTGATGTGACCTTGAGCAAGGCGTTTGTCCTCTCGATGCCTCAGTTTCCTCATAGTTTAATTAGATCATGCCAGCTTTTACTGTAATGCTATTGGTCTTAATCAGTTAATGGCCATAAAGGACCTAGAACAAGGCCTGGCAAAATCTTACCATTGCCTAAATGTTAACTGTTTGTATTATTATTCCAAAAGCCATCCTTGTAAAATGGGGAGACATCCTAGAACTTGGCATTTTATAAACAGGAAAAACGCAATATTTCTTAAGGAGAGACAGGGGAATGGCTATTTATCAAAAACAGACCAGTGTTTATCTAACTTGCTGCATTGTGAGACTCTCCTGGAATGATGATGAAAACAGAATCCAGCTTCCTCGCAAAGGAAGTGATTTATCTGGTAAGCAACCTGTGGACAGCTGGCCTCAAGTCCCAGTGGCTATGTCCTTCCTGATGATGGTCCTTTGAATTTCTTGGACTAGTGTCCTGAGAAAGAAAAGAGAGTTTTAATGAGGGAGAGGAGCAAGGAATCTTTCAGCTCTCAAGAGAATCTACCCAGAGGCACAAAACCTCCAAGCTGGATAGACTGGTATGGCTGAAGTCTAGAAATGCATGTTTGCAAAAAGAACACTGAACTAAGAGCTGGAAGACCCCGAAGTCCCTCTATACACTCATACATGGACACACACACACACACACACACACACACGGACATATACATAGACACATGCCCATGGACATACACACAAATGCATACATGGACACACACATAAATACACAGACAAATACACACATGTACACATATAGATGCACACGAATGCACTAATGAACACATAAATGTACATACATGGACACACAGGAGCACACACAGACACACACACGCATACATATATACACACATGTGCATATGCACACACACGCATGCACACCAAGAGTTCCCTGAAGCCCAAAGGTCCTTATTCATCTCTTTGTAGTGAGCGACCAACAGAAACCAGCTCTTAATGAATGTTCCTGCATTTATTCACTGAACAAATATTTACTGAGCACCAAGCATCAAGCACTGGGGAGAAAGTGTGAAGCAGATAGAGCCTTCTGCGTTCTTGGTGTTCAGAGTCCAAAGCTGGGTCTTTACTCTCTTGAACCCCGGCTGTCTCACCTATAAAACGCGGGTCTGAGGCTGTATTAGAGCCTGACGTGGAGGCGGGGTCAGCCAGGTTTGCTGTTCCCTGAGGTGTGAGGACCGCGTCCTGGAGCACCAGACGCCCAAGAGCCTGCGCCTCCCCGGTCCCCACAGTGGGTTTTGCGGTTCTGCCTGTGTGTCTCTGGGTACCACGGACTCTCAAGCCCGGGGCACCAGTTCTTGGACTCAGCTCTTCCCAGCCCTCTGCCCTGCAGACAGGGAAGGGGAGGGAGGCCGGGGTTGATTCAATTTGAGCGAGGGAAAGGTGAGACAAACCACCAAGGAGGCTTTGACCCTACTCTCCCCCCTCCTTCTCACAAAGAGCCTCCCCTCCCACCTACCCCTGCTCATCCACGCAGACTACACAGCCTTGACCAGACACTCACTGCCCAAGATCCTGCTTCCGCAGGTCAAGTTTGGGGAGGGGGCGTGTGGAGAGATTGTTCGCGCGCTCCGCCCCGCCGCACCCGCCGGGACGCCCTTGGACTGGTTCTCCAGAACGCGAGGCCCCGCCCCGCCCCTGTCTCTTATACACATCTAGATGTGTATAAGAGACAGAATGGGGAGACATCCTAGAACTTGGCATTTTATAAACAGGAAAAACGCAATATTTCTTAAGGAGAGACAGGGGAATGGCTATTTATCAAAAACAGACCAGTGTTTATCTAACTTGCTGCATTGTGAGACTCTCCTGGAATGATGATGAAAACAGAATCCAGCTTCCTCGCAAAGGAAGTGATTTATCTGGTAAGCAACCTGTGGACAGCTGGCCTCAAGTCCCAGTGGCTATGTCCTTCCTGATGATGGTCCTTTGAATTTCTTGGACTAGTGTCCTGAGAAAGAAAAGAGAGTTTTAATGAGGGAGAGGAGCAAGGAATCTTTCAGCTCTCAAGAGAATCTACCCAGAGGCACAAAACCTCCAAGCTGGATAGACTGGTATGGCTGAAGTCTAGAAATGCATGTTTGCAAAAAGAACACTGAACTAAGAGCTGGAAGACCCCGAAGTCCCTCTATACACTCATACATGGACACACACACACACACACACACACACACGGACATATACATAGACACATGCCCATGGACATACACACAAATGCATACATGGACACACACATAAATACACAGACAAATACACACATGTACACATATAGATGTGCATGCTGATGAGCTGGGCGGCCGCGTCACTCCGCACCGGCGCCGTGGCTGCGGGGCGGGCAGGAGCCGCACACCAGCCGAGCGCCTGCCGGCCCGAGCCTCCCTTGCTTCTCCGAGCCCCGAGGCCCTCCCCGCCGCCCCTGGGAGGGGGCTGCGCCCCTCTGAGGAGGATGCCGAGTGTCCCCTGCGCCCACGGCCCCGGGCAGCCCCTGCGCGTGGGGAACCCGGGAGGCAGATGCGCCGTGGCTGCGGGGCGGGCAGGAGCCGCACACCAGCCGAGCGCCTGCCGGCCCGAGCCTCCCTTGCTTCTCCGAGCCCCGAGGCCCTCCCCGCCGCCCCTGGGAGGGGGCTGCGCCCCTCTGAGGAGGATGCCGAGTGTCCCCTGCGCCCACGGCCCCGGGCAGCCCCTGCGCGTGGGGAACCCGGGAGGCAGAGGGGCGCGCTGAGAGGGCGCGGGTGGTGCTGAAGGGACAGCTCCCGGGCGGGGCGGCAGAGCGCGCAGCCCTCCCGCAGCATCCGCCTGCAGCCCCTGCCTGCAGCTCCCGGCCCACAGCCCCCAGCCCCCTTCCTTCAGCACCCCGCCGCGAGCTGGGGTAGCTCATGGTCCCCGAAGCAGCGGGCCAGGCAGAGGCTCCTGTGTCCACCGGGCCCACGGGGATGCCCCGCGGGTGAGGCAGCCCCCAGCTTCCAACCGCGTTCATGGCGGTGGCCAGGAAGATCAAAACTTTGCTGACGGTCAACATCCTGGTGTTCGTGGGCATCATCCTCTTCTCCGTGTACTGCCGCCTGCAGGACCGCTCAGAGGGGCTGGTGCAGATCGTTCGCAGCGCCGACCGCCGGGTGCGCAGCCGGTACGCCAAGGTGGGCGCGCTGGCGGAGCGCGAAGCCATCCTGCAGCGCCTCGACCACCTGGAGGAGGTAGTCTACAACCAGCTGAATGGTGAGCTGAGCCAGCGCCCCACTTGGGACAAAGAGGCTGGGAGAGTGGGTTGGGGAAGAATTGTTTCCGGGCTTGGGACGCTGAACTGTGTCCCTGGCGCTAAAACCTGCGAGGACCCCAGGGACCTGGTGGCCAACCAGGGCTAGGATCGAGTTCCTGTTACTTGGAGAGTGAGTCAGGTAGAAGGCAGATGGGAATACAGCCTCTGTGTAGCTGCGGATGCTGGCCTGAATGACTACGCATACACTTATGTGCCCAGAGGACACTTGAGTAACCCAACCCACCAGTACACATGAAGGGACTCCACCTTGTTCCCTGAGGAACTGAGAGAACTTCTAGAGGTTGCAGGACCTGTGTTAAGAGCAGGCAGTGCTCAGATCTAAGAGCAAAGGAGTCTGACGTACTGCTTCAGGAGCTGTGGGGCATCAGGGCTAACCCCAGACTCACTCCTCTCTCTTGAGGAAGAAGTGGAGAGAGGCAGGATGGCTATGCTGCCCTTCAGAGGTGTTCTTTAGATGTTGGTGGAGAAAAGTGGGCTTCCCTAGTGGCGCAGACAGTAAAGAATCTGCCTGCAATATAGGAGACCTAGGTTCAATCCCTGGGTCAGGAAGATCCCCTGAAGAAGGGAATGGCAACCCACTCGATATTCTTGCCAGGAGAGTTCCATGGACAGAGGAGCCTGGTGGGCTACAATTCATGGGGTTGCAAAGAGTTATGCCCCAACTACTGGAGCTGTTCAGTTCCCTACCTGGGAATGCTCAGGGCTCAATCAACCAGGTGCTGTGGGCCTAGTATGAGGCTGTGAACCTGTGACTCATGGGTAAATAGAGTCTAGGTCCTGGCAGAGGTTGGCAGATATTAATTACCTAAATGGACCCTGAGCCATGGTGCCTGGGAACCTGGAGTCCTTGGAAGCTTCTACAGGAAATGGCTCCTGGAGGTGGGCTCCTTGTTTCATCCCAAGCAGATGTGAGTCACCCTGAGGGTCAGCATGGGAGTCAAGGAGGGTCAGGGCCAATATGGAGCTAGGTGGTGGGGGAGGAGGAGTACTTTTCCACATTGGGTTGCAGTAGAGCAGAACAGAGCAGCTGCTGCTCCCTGGGCTTACTCTGTGCCAGTGTGCAAGGAGGAAAGAGGAAAGTTTATGTTTACCCCATTAGTAGGCTTTCCCCTTCTGTCCTGTGCTATTCTGGTTTCTGTACCAGCAGCCCCTGGCAATGCTCTTTAGGAAGCGTCAGTAACAGGCTCCAGCAGGAGCTGTCTGGGAGCCAGCTTGCATAGACGGGGCCTGTTCCGCACATCACTGAGTCCAATGTGGAGGTCCTCTTGGGATTTCCTTCTGGATGCCCAGCCAGCCTTGGAGCAGCAGCTCTGAACCCAAGGCTTGGTGATGCCCAGGATACGGGAGCTGTCTGCAGCCATGCCCTCCCTCTCTGGGAGAGTAGCACATCCTCTGGCTTCCCAAGTGCCTTCTCACCACCCCTGAACTCCTGGGTTTTTGTCTGGAGGTAGTTCTGGTGAGTTGCTCGGCTTTTCTGATCTTCCCTATTCAGCTCAAACCACGAGGGGAGAAAAGTTTAGTTCAGCTGTCACTTGACCATTCCAGTGGTGATTCATCTCCAGGAAGGCAGTGTGCCCCGGTAATAGCACACAGCTTTATTGAAGTGTGCTTGCCAGGGTGTTATGGTCTGTTTTATGGGGAGAAGTGGAGGATTATATAAAAACATTGGCAGCACGTTGGGTTGTGTAACATCCTGACGGCCAGCTCACGCTGAGAGCTGTTCTCCCCCCTCCCCCTCGTCAAGGTGAGAAGAAGCTGGGATTCTTGGAGGCAGGAAAAGCCAGGACCTTCGACCTGACTGATGGGGGATGATGAAGTGTTTTGAGAAAGTGGAGTGTCATTCCCAGGCCCACTCCAGCCTCTCCCCCTGCCTTCTCCTGGCTTCTTCCTCCTCCCTCCCCTCTTCTCTCTTCCTATTCCTCTTCCCACCCTTGTCTCCTTTTTAAAACCTTTTCTCCCTCATCCCTTCACCAAATCTCTTCCTCCTATCAGTTTTGCTCTCTTCTCCTTTCTTTACCCATCCCTTAGCCCAACTGTTCGGTCTCTCTCCAATCTCTGTTCTGTCTCTCCCACCAATCCCGCTCTTTATCTTGCATCCCCATCTCAGACCATGTGCCTAGCATAGTGTCTTACCCAGGGATCATTCAGTATTTGTTTCTGGACATGACAAGAGAGCCCCAGTCTAGCACTCAGCGTGGGTGGGTCACTAAGGAGAGGACAGTGCAGGACTGGTTGACCTTTGTTCACAAGAAGCCCTTTGAGAACAGTGCTCACCCTTCAAACTGGCACAGATTCCTCTGTTAAAGGATTTTGAAGAACATCAAGGAGCGTGCTTCCCAGAGGAGACAAGCCACAGCCCTTTACACTAGTGTCTGTTGTGTTTTAGATCCAAGAAATAGGATATGGATTCCTAGGAGCTTCTACTTGATACGAATTCAGCTGAGTTTAGAAAGGAGAGGGAGAAACCCCAACAAAATTGATTTATTGCTTATGTTTCCTTTGCCTTGACTGCTTCCTAGAAACACTTCTCCTGGCTTGAAGGAGCTAGTGGAGAGGAAAGATTGTCCCTGGGGAGCAGGGCCCAGAAGCAGAGCATCCTCCCCAACACCCCCCACAGCCTTTCTTTAGCTGGTCCAGTGCCCTTTACTTGAAATGTCTTGTTGACTCAGCAAAGACTTATTAATGGTGTGTGTAGATGCAAATTCACAGGACCTGAGGTGGGGGGGGGGGGCGTGGATTTTCTTTAAGGAAATGCTGTATAGTTGCATGCTGTATGTACATGAGAGTTTGCTTCTAAGTTTTGTGCTCAAGGCAAAAAAAAATGTTTATAGGCAAAAATTATCCTTCCAAATATCTTAAACTGTGCATCAAGTACAGCATCCCTGGTTTCATGCCTGCAACTGGCACAGTGAGTCTTCTGAAAGTGGAATCGGAGAACCTCTAAGCTCAGTGGGTTTCCCTGGTGGCTCAGGCAGTAAAGAGGCTGCTTGCAATTCAGAAGGCCTGGATTCAATCCCTGGGTTGCCCGCTCCAGTATTCTTTGCCTGGAGAATTCTATGGACAGTGGAGCCTGGTGGGCTACAGTCCATGGGGTTGCAAACAGTCGGACAGGACTGAGAAACCAACTTTCAATTTCACTTTAAGCTCAGTGAGAAGGGAGAGGAAATCCCATTCAGGTGGTCATATGTTCAAGCCCTTCTGCCTTCTATGACCCCTTAGGAGCAGAGGCTGAATTTGAGCTGAGGATGGGAGGGGAAGGTTTCCATTTGGGTTGATTGGCTGCTTTTTAAAATTCAGACACATATGTGTTATTCCCTCTAACTTGATCCTCTAACCAGCCCAAGTCCCTCACAATCAGAGGTCAAAGCCGTGTGTCCTTTATACAGATGGAAAAGCTGAGGGCTGGGGAGACAGCAGGGCTTGCTCAAGGTTGTTTAGGAAGTTAGCTGTGGCAGCTGCTAGAGCATATTTGCTTTAGAATGATCTACATTTCTTAACTTGTCAAAAGTTCAAGTTAAAATAATAGAAGGTCCAGTTGTGGTCTATTGGGTGATGGCCTTCTACATCTCAGGTGGGGGTCGCCTCCACTAGCTCTGCCAACAGCACTTCCCGTCCATTGGGAAGAGGTACTTGCTGGCACTGCTCTATCAAACTAAAGAAATTGTGCACCACACTTCTTCTATTGTTCATCCGAGGGTGGGAATTTGGGTCTGTTTTGTTCACAGTTCTAATGCCAAGGGTCTTAGGTGGTACCTTGCACACAGTTCATGCTCCAGAAATATTTGTTGGATGAGAGGGTGAGTGGATCTTTCTCTAAACGATTGATTGTTTTTGTTTAGAATAAATTTATTTTAAAAGACATTTGCAAATCACCACCATACCCGGAAGCAGGAAGGGACTAGGTGAATGAATGTAATGAAAACAAAGTCATGCTCTTTAATTTCAGCGTGACAGGGCTTTCAGCAGAGGCTCTGAGCCAGAAACCTGCCCTCTCTTTGTTAGAAGGGAGAGTCTCAAGTGTGGGGCATATATTGGCATGAAACCAAGACTTTGTCCTTGAAGAAATCAGGGGATTGAGACAGCCTTTAAGAGGGGATAAGTCTCACGGCATGAGTCAATGTTATTTAACGCTGCGTTCATTTTCTGCCAACAATCCTGTCCCACGTGCTGGTCCTCCCTGGATTCTGACTGCACACTTTGGGAAGCCTGGGTCTGTAGCAGAGTATTGCTTAAGGGGATGTGATGGGGTGGTGGTGAATTGGGTGGGAAGGGTGGGGAAGTGGCTGTCAGGTTGCTAAGGGGCACTTGTCCCTGAGGCTACATCCACTGCACGGGGCCCAGATCAGGAAGCTGAAATCCTAATAGTCTGAGCACCACGAGTGGTGTTTTTTCTTTTTTCAAGTCTTTATTGAGTTTGTTACAATTTTGCTTCTGTTTTTACCTTCTGCTTTTTTGGCCATGAGGCGTGGAGGGGGTTATTTGACTTGAATCGCATTTTCTGTTCTCCTCCATTGGATCTCAGCTCCCCAACCAGGGACTGAACCCACATCCCCTGCATTCAAAGTCTTTACTACTGAACTGACAGGGAAGTCCCCACCCTGAGCTTTAGTAATCGAAGAATTTGGGAGTTGAGACCAGGAGGTGCCTGGGGAGAGGCAAGAAGGAGGCAGATGGAGAGAACGCCAGGCGGTCACCCTGTGTTTGCCTGGGCCCCTTGGGCTGCAGGGGGAACAAACCCCTCTGTGTGGAACCGTCTTTCCTGCACGGTGGTGCTTGCTTTGGTGGTAGGCAGGTGTCACAGCTGAGAAGCTGAATCTGGGGAGGTGTCCAAACGGTCCCCACCTGGTGTGGGAATTCAAATATCACATGAGAGCACAAGCCGTGTGAGGACAGCAAGTGCCTCAAACCCTGGTGTGGGGCGGGTGCCCAATCAGTGCCCTTCAAGGGACCAAAGGATGAATGCCGCAGGTGGGTGGAGCCTGCAGGAGAGCCTGGTGGAGGAGGGGCCGGGTGGGTGTCTGAGAGGGGCCTGGAAGGTTCCTGCAGAAGGTGAGGGGCTAGCTGCCCCTCTGGCCCACTCCTCACCTCTGTGGTATGCCTGTCCCAGTCTGCCCACTCCGGAGAGTCCGTGTGCGTAGAAGGTGCTGACTTCACAAGAAGAGTTTTCAAGCCCTTTGCTATGCACGAGCAGCTCCGTTTTGAAGATGCTTAAGATATTCCACTTGCAGGGCATGTGCGTTTCATCAGAAAGATTTCCCTAGTCATTGTGAATTTTAATTCCAGAAGTAGCTCCCCACTGGTTCCTGGGCCCTTCCAGCTCGAGTTCATCAATCTCCTCCATCTTCCTCGAATCTGCTTTATGAGTTAAAACGTCCTGCATTGCTGATCCCAGCAGTCAAAGCCACCGTGGCCGGAGAAACAGTTGCCATTCGTTCAGGATTTAATCACTGGTCCTGGCAGGTCTTGCTTCAGAATGGCAGCAATTAATTGGTTGGTTCTTTCCTCCCCCAACCCCCGCCCCCACCCCAGGTCATTAATTGGCTGGCCTCTCCCCCTGCATCTGTCTCACATCCCCCACTGTTGTTGATTTACTACAGAAAGTGAAAAAATAGTTGGTGCTCCCAACCAGAGCCCAGGCTTTTACACAACCGCAGCCAGCGGGGGAGGCTTTTGACACGAATGGCTTTTTCCCTTCTACGTGGGAGCCGCCTGCAATTGCATTTCACTCACCCTGAGAAGATTAACAGCATGTTGGTTTTGCTTTTTTCCCCCTTCTTTGCCTGTGCTCCTCTGCCTGCTGGTCTGCCTGTGACCCCATCCAGGCACCAACCACCCATATTAGAACAGCTGAAGCCACTTCCGGTCACAGAGGTTAGCGCTGTGCAGTCCTGGGCCTTGGCATCTGGGGCGATGAGAGGCAGGGGTGCTTCACCCTGAGATAAACACCCTTCACGCAATTCCCCTGAGAGGAGCAGATCTCACTCTGGAGAGGCTGGCTCTATCCAGAGACTCTCCAGATCCAGTGAGGGCCCCACTTCTAGGAATAACTCAGGCCAACCGCGACCCCCACCTTGGGAGCCTGCCGGGGCTGAGTGATTGCATTTACAATTCAGCTCAGCAATTTGCATATTTCAGAGGTTCGGCACTATTTTCTGAAAGGACAGTTTATCTTTCGTTGGCTGGTAACTTGACAAAAATAAGTCTCTATTCACTTCCGTATCCCATGTCCTACTGGGAACATTACTGCCTGGGATCCAGCTCTTGGAACAGCTTCTCTGCTCTTTGGTCAGCTTTTTTGTTCTGCTCTCAAAAAGCACAGGTACCCTCGAAGGGAGGATAGCCAGGTGTCAAATAAGGGATGGGGAGAGGCTGATTCATGGTGAGATGGGTCTTTGGAAACTGCTCTGCAGGCTGCAGCTCTCTCGTTCTCTGGAATGAAGGCAGTATCTCCTTTATCCTTATCGTTCACTCCTCACATGTTCCTGTGCTGAGTCAGGGTGTAGGAGCAGAGATGCAGGTCCCTGCTTCTCAGGGCTGACGTCGCAAGGAGTGGTGTGAACAGGGCAACTCCAGACAGAAAGGCCACCAAGAGGAAGAGTGATGGAGAGTGACTGGGTGGGACGGGGTCCTGCTTTAGATAGGGTGTGGCTTGAATAGCTTTGCCCCAGATTCGTGTCCTCCGGGAACCTCAGAATGTAACCGTTTGCAGACGTACATAGATGAGGTTGTACCAGAGTAGGGTGGGCCCTGATCCAGTGATTTATAAGGATAATATTGTCCTTATGAGATCAAGAGGGACACAGACATAGAAGATAGAAGGCAGAGACAGAGACTGGGGTGGTGCATCTGCAAGCCAAGGACTCCAAGGATGCCAGCAACTCCAGAGGCTGGAACAGGTAGGAAGGACCCTTTTCTGGAGTCTCCACAGGGAGTGTAACCATGATGCCCTGAGTTCCGACCACCAGAGGACCACGGTGGCTATGTGTGCTGGGACACTGACACCAAGGGTGGGTGGGGAGCTCCTCTATGATGATCGAACTCATATGTGAGTGAGCTGTGAGGTGATCAGGGAAGGGCATCTGGGCAGGTGCTTTGCTTAGCCACTCAGTCTGACTCTTTGTGACCTCATGGATTGTAGCCTGCCAGGCTCCTCTGTCCATGGGGTTTCTCCAGGCAAGGATACTGGAGTGGATTGCCATGCCTTCCTCCAGGGGATCTTCCCAACCTACATGAGTGGAGAGTGCTATGCAGGAGGAGAGTGGTGTGTGGCTATCAGGGAGGACATGGAACTGTGCTCTTAGGAAGGTGTGCTCACACACCATAAATGTCCTGTGTGCCAGGAATGCCTGGACTTCATCTGCGACCATGGACGTCTGTGCCTCTCTCTAGCTGGTTGGATTTTTAAAGCCCATTTGTGATCTCACTCAGATCTGAGGGACCGAAATGACAGTGGCAACACACAGTCTCTCCAGCCACCTGAGGGTCAGGACAGTCTTGATTCTGTGACGCTCAGCCTGTGGCCTGCCTTGGGGTCCCTCATCAGGGCTTCTCAACATGTTGCTGTTGACTTCTGGGCCAGGTAATCTTTGCACGTGGTGGTAGGGTGCTGGTAAGCTGTTGAGCAGCATCTCTGGCCTCCACCCACTAGACACCAGGAGTCCTCTCCACTCCCACCTCCAGCTGCAGCATGAGACATTGTCAAGTGTCCCCTGGGGGCCAGAAAACTCCCGTGGAGATCCCTGCCTTCTGTCTAGAACATAGAGGTTGACTGGCTGGGTTCATACCTGGCTCTACCTCTCAGGCAAGTCAGTCACTCCCCTCTAGTCTCAGTTTCCTCATCTGTAAAGTGGGGATGAGGGAAACACCAACCTCAGCAGAACCTTGTAGAGGTAAAAAGAACTGGCTTGAGTGAAGGGAGTCATCCCTGTGTCCAGTGTGATGGCTAACCCACACTGCTCAAAGTTCGGGATCCTGCTGGGCACAGGCAGATTGCCATCCTGAAGGCTGTCCCCCATGCATCCTCTTTGACCTTGCTGACTGTACCAAGACAGTCTCAACGGCAACATGCCTCTTGCATGTTCTGAACTTGCCTATCTAAATTTAGTACCACCCACAGGCTCAACATCCTTGCCTGGCTGTGTATCCAGCTAGACTTTAATAGCCAAATGCTGTTTAACTTTCTATTGATTAACATTTTAGGCAAAGGATAGAGGTCTCCTATCTTGCGTATCAATATATCACTTATTTAAGAAGCAAATTCACTTTATTCAAAAGTGCATCAGTTTAAAGGAGGCTATTAAGTAACATGAATTGAGTGGTTTACAGAGACATGGATACTGCAGGAAGGCTGGCAGGAAGACCAGTGTGGGGTTGCTGTCATAGATGGCCCTCGAAGCTCCGAGCTGTAGCACCTGGTCTTAGAAAGTGGTCTCCCCTGGGGTTGTGGATTGATGGCCTCAGAAGTGATGAGGGGAGATACTGGACTCTGGATCCGTGCTCTTTCCAAGGCTTTCTGAAGCTTTGAGTTTGTAAAACATAAATAAAAATAAAATAACCCACTTGTGCAGATATGGCCCTGATTCTTGGGTCCTGAGAAGGAGGCAGCAGCACTGACCATACCCCTGGGCTACTCCCCAGCACCCCCACCCTGCCTCGCTTCATGGGGTAGTCCCCATCCACTTCTGGCCTGGCTCAAGGCAGCGACCTTTGGCTTTCCGGTCCTCCAGAGAGGGGCCTTGCTCAGAAGCCTCAGCTGTTGGGTTTTATTTTTAAGTAAATGAGCCTAAGTACAATGGCTCTTAATATGCTGCCCTGGGCCTGGCAGTGTGCCAGAGAAATAAGATCTCCAGGTGCCTGGCCTGTGATGGATCCTGGCCCTGGTAGCCACTCCAGTAGCCTCCTGGCTGGCCCAGAGTAAACCCCTTCCTCCTCCCAGAGTTTTCCACCCTGGTTAGAAGTGGGGCTTGGCTTCAAGGCTAGAGGGGCAGTGTGTGCCCAGAGCTAGACACAGGGCTGTTACAGGGAAACATGGCTGGGACGAGGGGAGGTCCTGATTATCCCAATTGTACATGGACTGACTTGCCAGACAGGACCTCCTGGAGGTTGAGATGCTCAGGTTACAGCTGGTTCATGAGCCTCTAAGTATATTTGTTTAAAAATGGAAGAAATCTCAACAGGAAGTTACCAAAATAGTCATATATTTTAGACATTTGTATGGAACAAGTTAATGCTTTTGACACTGGAGTGCAATGTAGTTGTACTGTTCACAGAAGGATCATGGAATTTGTAGAAATACTGGTTTTTGCAGACATCCTGGTCTGAGAACACAGCGTGTTTAGAGGTGTGTGATGAAAGCCTTCTTCTCAGGCTCCTGCAGGTCAAAGGCTTACATGGGTCTCCTGGGGAGGGTGCCCTGTGGAGGCTTTTCCTGTCTGTTTTCTTGCCTTTCCTGGGGGTTCAGCACCCATATCCTGCATCCATATCCGGCCTCCATTTCTGAATCCAGCAGCGTTTCACCTTTTTGTGCCATTCTCCCAAAGTCCTGACCCCCATCTCCTCTTCACCTCCCTCTTCTACCTTTAAGCATCCTTATGATCACAGGGGCCCACTGGATAATCCAGCTCAAACTCAGCTGATGAGTTTTTCTCTGCCATGTAACCTAACATTTTCCCAGATTCTGGGGGCTGGAATGTGAACACTTTTGGGGTCTGTGTTTCTGCCGATCGCAGTGAGCAAACTGAACAGACTACTGAACAAGAATACATGGTAGGGGGCAAAATAAGGCAGAAGGATGAAGTGTCAGGGGAGAGGCACTGGCATCTCCATCAGGTGTACGGAGAAGGCCCCAGGAAGGGAGTGACTTTTAAGTGAAGCCTGAAAGTAAGGGTGAGGCTGTAACCTGCAGAGATCTGAAGGAGGGAGCTCCAAGCCCAGCAAGTGCAAGAGTCCTGAGGCACAGTATGTGCTGGAGGGTTGGCTAGAGTGTTGGTCGAGGAGTCTGTGCTGGAGACTCACACTGGGAGCTGTATGAGTCTACTCCAGCTGCTGTAACCAAGTACCACACTTGGAAGGCTTAAACCACAGAAATTCATTGTCTCACAGTTCTAAAGGCTTGGAAACCAAGATCAAGGTGCTGGCATGGCTGGTTTCTGATGAGGCCTCCCTCCTGGCTTGCGGATGGCTTCTCCTGTGTGCGTGAGCATTCCTGGTGTCTCTCCCTCTGTAAGGCCACAGTCCCATTGGTTTAGGGTCCCCCAGTGACCTCATTTAATCTTAATTACCCCCTTAAGGCCCCTCTCCAGATACAGTCACATTGAAGTTAGGTCTTCAACATACAACTTTTTTTTTTTTTTTAAGTACTTATTTATTTGATTGCCCGGGGCCTTGGCTGTGACATGCAGGATCTTTTGTTGCAATACACGGACTCTCCAGCTGGGGTACAGGCTCAGTACTTGTGCCATGCAGCCTTAGTTGCTCCTTGGTATGTGGGATCTCAGTTTCCTGATCAAACTCATGTCCCCTGCATTGCAAGGTGGATTCTTAACCACTGGACCAGCAGGGAAGTCCCCTCAGTGCACAGCTTTTAAGAGGACATAGTTGAGCCCATAGCAGAAGTTACCCACATGCAGATGTTGTTGAAACCCACATACCCTTATGGTCTCACCCAGACTAGGGAGTTGAGTGCAGGGGAAGAGGCAGGTTGGCTGAGCTGGGACAGTCTACCAGGAGATGAGGAGTAGCCAGAAGAGAGGTGAGGCAGGCCAGTGTCTGATCCTGGGAGTCAAGGGGACCAAGCGCTGCTGAGTACTTTGATGGGTCACACTCCATGAGCACTGAGGGCTGACTGCTGCTCCAAGGGTGGGGGTGACTCGGACAAAGTCAGCTTAGATGCGGGTTGGGGGTGAAGTTGGAAGCAGCAGACATGGGGCCTTTCTGCAAAGCACTGTGGATTTGGGGGCTGGATGACTATTGGTGGTGGGGCCCCCATGCAATGTGAGACATGGAGAAGTACTGTCAAATTTCCCCTGGGGGCATCTCCTCCCCCAGCTGAGAACCAGTCCTGTGGAGGAGGATGAGATGAGGGTCTGTCCTGGAGAGGGAGATGGGGCGGACAGAGGGTGTTATTTCCAAGATGAGAATTAGCTGAGTGGGAAGGATTGGGTACCAGAGCCCATCCTGGAGCCCATGAGAGGGTGGCACCCCAGCTCAGGAGCTGGGGCCTGGCCAGCACCTCGGACAGCTACTCCTGCTCCTGCTTCTGAGGTAGAGGGGCAGTATGTGAACTAGCCGGGTGGGGTGGAAGCTGAGGTGTTCTCTCTTTTTTTCCATTTTCTCAGAGAGGCAGCAAATAAAGTTATCAGTTGAGGTTTCGATCCCTTTGGTTGGGAAGATCTCCTGGAGAAGGACATGGCAACCCATTCCAGTATTCTTGCCTGGAGAATCCCATGGACAAAAGAGCCTGGTGGACTATGGTCCATAGAGTCGCAAAGAGTCACACATGACTGAAGTGACTTAGCACACACGTACTATTAAATGGGTTTTTAAAAAGAAAGTATATGTCTAGTTATGTATTATCTACATCCTATTTCAGAATAGGGACTACTACAGATGTGTGTTGTGAATAGGAACACTGAGTTGGTGGGGCTGAGAACCCCTGGTCTGTAAGGTGGGACCCCCTCACAGGGCAGGTAAGAGCCTGGGAGAGGCTGCTAAAGGCCTAAGGGGCTGCAAAGGCCTGGGCAGAGAGGGGCCTTGTCACCTCCCAGCCACAAGGGGAGCTGATCTCCTCCCCCCTGTTCCCCTCAAGGGCGGTTCATCCCCAGGCCTTCTCTGAGGAGCAGGGGGAAAGTTTAGGAAAGATCCATCTGGCTCTAAAGGTGAGTGGGCACTGGCAAGGGGCTGCCCGGTCAGCTGTGCCTCCTCCGGGATCCTCATCTTGGACACCTCTTTCTCTCTGGCACTGTCACCACCTCCATCCTTTGCCTCCACCCTGTAGATGTTCACCTCTTGGAGAGCGTTTTCAGGTGAAGGGCTGCTCTCCGTCCCACACCCTGAGCCCTCTTCCCAGCCTTCACATTTCTGGGGGATACCCCAGGACAAAGGTTGCTCACAGCTCCAGAGTTGAGTCCCAGCCATCGGTTGGCATCATTCTGAGATGCTTCGCACTCACCTGATGGTAACAATAACCAAGGTGGATGCACCACGCTATGCGCTCAAGGTCTGTGACCACGTTTGGTGCTCACAACAGCCTGTGCAGGAGATAATCTATCTTCAATTTGCTGATAAGACCATGGCCAAGCAAGGTCAGCCCCCACTGGCAGCAGTGGGACTGGGACCCAGGCACACTGGTGCCAGGGTCCCTGCCCTGCCCCCCTCCCCGACAATGAGCTGGGAAGACATCAACTTAGTGAGCTCGGTGGTGAGGACCGATACCTCCTGCTCTAGCAAAAAGGACTACTTTTCCTTTTAACAGAATAGTTAAGTCAAATCAGTTCTATGTGCAGCCCCCATCTGAAACCCAGCAAGCTTCAATTTTATTCCAGAGAAAGACAATAACAGAAACTGCCTGGGAGGACTATTTTCACACTATTTGAGCATATTGTGGAAAATGTGTTAATATTCTGTGTGCTTGAGCACTTTGCAGTGGACACAGGGAAGCAAACAAGCTTATATCTTCCTTGATGGGGCAGAGCCTTGCAGCTGCAATGTGACTGTGGAGTCAAAACACCCAGGTGAGCAACCCTGCTCCCTGCAGCCTTGTGCAGGTTCCTTCCCAGCCTTGCTCAGTTCCCTCACCTGTATAATGGGATGAAATAGTGATTATCTCTTGGTTTTTTTGAGAAGTAAGTGGAGGAAGCATATAAGCTCGTGGAGGTAATGCCTGGCATGTGGTTCTGGCTCAGATGATTTGGTTCAGCACCAGCTCTGGTGTCTGCTTGTCCACAGTTTCTCTGACCTCCCCTCACCCAACTCCACCAGCTCTGTGGTTCTGTTTCTTATGCAGCCTCACCCCTGCAGAAAAACACAGTGCTCCAAGATGTCCACAGGAAGTTGAAGAAGTGGGATCAGGGAGATGGCTTAACCAATTAACACTTTACTCACAGAACAAGATCTGTTGTGCAGAGCACAGGAGAGGGTGCCCAAAGCTCGGAGGTTGAGTGCCTTCCTCTGAGAATTTGCAGTGAGGTGGGAAAGAGGCAGCCAACTGGCATTCTCTGTCCTCTAAGGCATTGAGTATCAGCGACAAAAGGGAGCACTGTGTTGATGGGTTGTGTTGAAGGTCAGGAGGGTTTCATGGATGAGGAGGAGTTCGGAGCTGCACACTGGAGCTGGGTGTATCTGGGTCCAAACCCCAGCTGGATGACCATGTCAGGCCAGTTCTCCTTGCTGAGCTGTGCTTTTCCCATCTGTGAAATGGGAAACATGATCACCCTTCCATGATAGGATTTTGAGGGGATTAGACAAGGTGATGCCTGTGAAAGTGCCTGACACATAGTAACTCCTCAGAAATGTAAGCAAAGACAATGGAAGGAAAAGAATTGAAAAGGGGCAGAGTTTGAACAGATGGGGTAGCATGATGCCTGATACATAACATTTTCTCAATAAATATTTGTTCCCCGGATGGGTGGGTGAATTTATGGATGGGTGCAGGGAGGGAGGAAGGAAGGATGCTTGAATGGATGAATGGATGAGTGGATGAGTGGGGAGGTGCATGGATGATGGATGACAGACAGGTGGATCTTCACAAACCCACTTGACAGTGGGCCTGTGACTCTCACATTTTGTTGGCTGTTGGGATGGAGTGAGTGTATTTTCCATGAAAGAAGGATGTGAATTTGGGGAGCTGGGGTGAAATGCAATGGACTGAATGTCTGTGTCCCGCAAATTCCTGTGCTGGAGCCCTAACCCTGGTGGGGCCTCTGGCATGTGATTAGGCTTAGGTGAGGTCATGAGGGCAGCCCCCGTGATGGGATCACTGGCCTCCTAAGAAGAGGATGGGAATCTCATGCTCTGTGCATGCACTCACCAAGGAAGGACCCTGTGGACGCAGCAGGAAGGCTGCCTTCTGCCAGCTAAGGAGAGGGTTCTCATCAGGAACCAAACGCTGCCTTGATCTGGACTTCTTGCCTCCAGAGCCGTGCGAAAGAAATGTCTGCTGTCTGGCCCCCTGTTGGTGGTACTTGTTATGCAGCTTAAGCTGACTGAGCTGGGGGGCCACACTGGGAGGGGGCACTCTGCCTTTTCGAGGTCAACATAAGCTCTCATGCTTATCCCTCATTCTTTGTCCGGAAGGTCACTGTCTCCAGGACAGAGCTCGAGGGCAGTACTCCTGGTTCCCATTCTGTTTCCTTCCCTTGGGGGCCTTCAGTGGCCCATTCATTCATGCATTCATTCCATCACTCATTCATAAGCACCTACTATGCACAAGGTCCTGGGGCTCTGGCCTGAGCATGGCAGGCAGCCACTGCCCTGGAGGGGCACTGAGTCAGCCTCACTCTCTGGGCCACCCAGGCTCTTGGCTCCCTAAGGGCCTGAGTGTAGCCTCCAAGGTCTCCTCCTGCCTGTGACCCCCAGAGCTGGGCTGGCCCAGGGGACTAGCATTTCCTGGGAGACTCTGCTGTCAGGACTGGAGTCTGATGCCATGGACATGGAGGGGTCAGGGCCTGGCCACCCTGACGGTCTCGGGAGGCTTTACTCAGAGCCAGGTCACCTTGAAGTGATGGGACACCCAAACATCCCCCTTTCCTGTTCCCCGGTAGCAACCAGACCCAAATCCAGGGACAGAGCTGCACAGAGCTGACAGAGGGACGTTCCATGGCCCCACATACTTAACAAAGTGAAGGAACCAGGAAATCCATTTTGCCAGATATTTCCAGTCATTCCTTATCTCCCTTGCTTTGGTCCCATAAATATTCATATTAGTTGAACACAAGTACTATGTGGGAAGATTTATCAAATATTATATTAGTCTCAGTGAGAATATATTTTACAGGTACTGCCGTGTCCTGTGAAATCTTCATGACTTCATAGTTTCAGAAGGGCAGTCAGTCTTCCCGCTATTGACAATATGTTATTGGTTTGGGTCCCCAGGGAATCTTAAAAGACCTGTCTGTAATGAAATTACCGTTGTGTTTGGAGAGAGTGGATGAAATGGAAGCTGGGAGGGACGTTATCTTCAAAGGCAAACCAGGGGCTCTTGCTTTTATCTCTGCTTTGTAATCATTAAAATTAATAGCCAAGCACGTAAAATCGACCTAAATTCTCACCGGGGAAGAGAGAGGGAAGCCGGGGTGGTGGGATGTTTGGCTTGCCATCGTTGCTACCCCTCAACCCCCAAACCCCTGCTCCATGAAGACTTTGGTCAAGGTCACGGGCACGCAGAGGACTGTCTGGAGCCTGGTGGGTGATGAGTGGGTCATGGAGGGTAGAGTGTGTTTCTCCACTGCAAACTGTGGAGTCCCACTTTCTGGGTGATGCTAGGAGAGACTGATGGCATCTTTACTTTGTTCTGGCTACACTGGGTATTTGCAACGCATGGGCTTCTCTAGCTGTTGTGTGTGGGTTTAATCACCCCACGGCATGGGGCATCTTAGTTCCCCAGCCAGGGATTTAATCTGCGTTCCCTGCAGAAGAAGGTTGATTTTTAACCGCTGGACCACCAGCGAAATCCCCTGATACTTCTTTGATCCCAGGGGAGTGTAAGGACCCACCACCTGGCACCACCCGTCTGGAGTTTGTCTGTTCAGCAGACAGACAGTATCCCAGTATGTTTGCTGTGTGCTGATCATCTTCAGAAAACATGGATTTATGTTCTCATTGGAGGCCTGGAAGGGTAAGTTTTGCATCTCCTCCTCCAGGTTCATGGGGGTGAGGGGCTGGGAGGAGGAAGGTCTTTAGTAGAGCCCCTCCTTCCCACACCTGTGGATCCCCAGCCTGCCCAGAGGCTATGTGCCCCTCACAGGGGTCCATCTGGCCCTCTGATTTCCTCCCCTCTGCATCCCTAAGTTCCCCGTGTTCAGAGCATCCTCAAGGAAAAAAGCAAGTCCTAGACTCAGTCATCTCTCAGATCCCTTCTATTCTTCACGTTTGTCCTAGTAATTTCTTCCCATCTTGTCATATACTTACTGCTTTTTCACAATTGATCTTGTACTTTGTTTTAAGTTTAACATTCTTAGGTGGTTTTATGGGGCAAGTTGGCCTGACTAGCCTGGCCTGTCCCTACGGGTCCCCTACTGATGGAGTCCCCTTATCTGGGCTGCCAGCTGCTGTGTGTCTCCAGCGGTGTTCTGCCCAACCTTCTGGTGAGGACAGCCTCTGACTTCCTGAAGGTGTCTCCATCCGACCTCTTCCTCTCAGATTATCTTGTGACCGGCAGCCTCTTCATTTGGGCGGCTTCCTCTCCTGGAATATTGGCTTAAGTCGCCGTGACAGATGGAAATCAGTGACTCAAAGGCAAGCTGGAAGCTTGAAAGCCACGCTTCCTTCCAAGTTGAAAAATCACAGCCGCCCACATAGCCCAGGTTTCTGTGCTGGAAGGAGTGGGTTGGCCAAGTGTGAATGACTTTGCTGGGGGAGAGGAAGTTTGGAGGGGCTCCTCTGGAGCTGGTGGCTTCATCTGTGTACCTGCAAGGTTCTTGGCCTGGGATGGGCAGCCAAGTCCTTCTTGGGTGAGAGTCCCCTGGGGAAGGTGGCCTGGTCTTTCTTGTTGTGGTGTCTTCTTATTCCTAACACGGACCCCCTTACTTCTCTGGGTGGAAAATTCAGTTCTGCAAAAACCTTGATTGATATGATGTAACTGTGCTATGCTTTGTTTTTCTTATGGAACACGAAATCCAGAGGTTGATAGATATCTTCAAGAGCCCAATCCCATTTAAGTTCCAGCCCCCACCTTCCTCTTGTGTGACAGTCTACCTCATGGTCATGCAGTAGCTGCTTGGACCCCAGGCGTTGAGTCCTCATTCCAGGTAGGAGAAAGGGGGAAAGAATGTAAATAAAAGGCAAAAAAAAACCCCACATATACTAGCTGAGTCTGTGCTTTTTAGACACATTTCCCAGAAATTTCACCCAGAAAATTCCATTTAAATCTTAAAGATCAGATCTTGGGCACATGCTACTTCTAGCTGCAAGGTCAGCCCAGGGAGGTGAGCACTTTAGCTTTTTTTTTTTTTTAAATCCAAAACAAATTGTGGTTCTACTAATAAAGAGGATGGAGAGAGTAGATGCTAGCTGAGCAACCATGGGATCTGCCGCTGGCCTTTTTCTTACAATTCCTCCCCTCCTCCCCCTCCCCCTTCCCTCCTGTATGAGTTTCCTGGGGCTGCTGCATAACAAATGACCACAAACAGGGTAGCTGTAAATATCCAGAATTTATCTTTCCCTGTCCTAGAGGCCAGAAGTCTGAAATCAAAGTGTTGGCAGGTTGAATCCTCCTGGAGACGCTGAGGCAGAATCTGTTCCAGGCTTCTCTCCAGCTTCTCTCAGCTCCTGGCAGTCCTGGCTCCCTGGCGATCCTTGGCTTGTAGGCACTTCACTCAGATCTGCCTCCCTCCTCATGTGGCTTCTCCTTCTGTAAGTGTCTTTCTGAACTCTTCGTTGGATTTAGGACCTACTTCATCCAGATGACCTCACCCAGAGTTCTTAGCTTAGTCAACATCTGTGAAGACCCTGTTTCTGAATAAGGCCAAAGTCACAGGTTCCCTCTGGACAGGGCTTTGGGGCCACCATTCAGCCCACCACCCCTGTTCATTTGCCTAAACTGAGGGCACAAGCTCTTGACTCCTCAGGGCTCTGTGCAGAACCCGCAGCGAGAGTGGGGCCGCGGCCCTGCCAATGTAGGGGTGGGGCCCTAGGCTGCAGCCTGTGAAGAAGCAGACCTAGGAAGCCATCCTGCCGGATCCTTCCAAAAGAAGGCTTCCCGCAAGACCTGCTTGCGCTGATTTCTACAAACACCACGTGGGGACTTGGTGTGCCTCTGGCACTTGATCCCCATGCTGGGCCCTTCTTCCTGTTGGCTGCTCCCCTGCAGGGTCTGGGCCCTCTGCTGAGGGTCAGTACCCAAGTTTCCTGCAGTGCACCCAGTCTCTGGGCACCCCAGAACCCAGGCTCCTGCCCCTGAGGAGCTGGCTACCCTGAGGTTCTGAGGTGCCCAGTGGTTGGAGTATCCCTCTGGACTCCAGGATCAGGGTACCCGGGACAGCTGGCCTTTAAGCCTGGCCCTGCCTCCACCTGGCTCCTGTGGCTTCTCAGCAGATGCCTTCACGCCTCTCCCCCCGCACTTCTACATCTGACAGTCTGTGCGCCCACCATCCCTAGTGCACTGTGGTTCGCACGCACTGACTGTAGACAAAAGTTGTTGGACTGTCCAGCCCAGGGCTCCCAGGAAGGGCTAGTGAGACACACCATCCCAAGATCCCCGTTCTGGGGCCTCCCCACCCTCATGAGATCGCACTTCAGCGGGCAGGCCTCCACCCAGCTCTCTGCTGGCTCCCTTGCCCCACCCTGAGGATGTCAGGGCGTCAGGCCTGGGGCAGAGGAGCGAGGAAGGGACCACCCAGGATGTGAATGTCGGAAGCTGTTACAGCGGCTCCTTCTGTCCTGTGCGTCTCTCCGCTGCTGCTGTGAAAACTCATGGGCTGGGAGTTGCTTAAAACCACACAGATATTTTTCTCTCACAGTTACAGAGGTCAGGAGCCTAAGATGGGTTTCTCTGGGCTGAGATCGGGGTGTGGGCAGGGCCACAGTCTCTGAAGGCTCCAGGGGGCTCCTTCCTGCCTCTCCCAGCTTCTTGGGGGCCCTGGTGTCCCTTCCTTTGTGCCTTCGCTGCCGACTAAGGCTCCAAGCCACAGGCCTCCTCTCTGTGTCAGATTCCCCTGCCCTCTCCATTCAAGGACACTTGTGATGGCATTTGGGGCCCTCCTGGGTAACCCATCTATCTCTCATCTCAAGGCTCATACCTTAATCCCACCTGCAAAGTCCCATATAATGCAATGTGTTCACAGGTTCTGGGGATTAGAACCTGATGTCTTTGGGAGCCATTACTCAGCCCACCACACCCGTCCCAGCTAACTAACAGACATAGACTCTATTTGTGAACTTAATGTGACTTTTTCCAAAATATGAATGAGTTGCTAATATTTAGAGATACGAATATGTGCTGCTGCCTTCTCTCAGAGGTCTAGAAGATCTAGTGTTTTTGGACTCATTAGATCTGGAGCAGTGGCTGCTGCAGGCGGGGCATGTGCACCATTCACCCCCCCACCACTCCATTTCACCCCCTGACACACGCCACAGTCCTATTTATCTTTAACAGCCATTGTCACTTTTCTCAGGGCACAGGAGAAAGCATCTGGGAAACAGGATCCAAATTCCTCCCAGCCGCTCCCCCCTCCCCATCCCCC